>WTSP01015890.1:0-45689 GCA_025331215.1 Actenoides lindsayi | reverse complement strand
TAAATTTTATTTTTATTCCTAGTGGAGGTAAAAGACCATCCAAAGTCTCAGACACTCAAACCTGTAAGGTACTATGGCAACTTCTCCGCTACACCATGTTCAGTGATTACACGGCAGCCAAAGACACTGCTCTCTTTAGTCAGCACTAACATTTTACAGGATAGTGATTTCTTAGTGAGACGATTTCTTTCAGCTTTATTCACAGAAAGTCTCCAAAACCCCAGAATAGATAACAGGACTTAGAGACAAGGATGAGTAATTCAAGGGGTTGTATTTAGCAAATAATAATATCCTTGCTGAGAGAAGCACAATTTCTATGTTTATTCCTCAGTTGACAGCAAACCGCCTGTAATTATTGTTATTGTGCAATTACAGAGCAGAAGGACAGGAAGGGGTAGAGTTGATGAGATTAACTAATTAGACTTCTGGTGGACATGCAAACGAACTGTGAAGGCAAAGAACTATGCAGATGGACACTGTGACTGAAAACTAGCCTTCAGTCCTCGCGCTAGTCCTCATTGCCCTAGCTTCCTGAGATCATCCGTTTTGGTCTAAACACTGATCTATGCCACATATTAAGCCATTTGTTCACAGAAATGTTTGAGCGGATCCCACACTGGATACGATGGGTTGCCTGGCAACTTAAATTCGTTTGGCAAAATTTAATTTCCTTTATATTATTATTTTTATTCTGTAACATGCAGGGCCAAGAAGCAAATTCTTACATTTTGCTACCAAGAAAGAATTTAATTTCTGTTAAAACTTTTCTTTGGAGTGAACATAAAAGCAAACAGAAGAAAGAAAGGAGAGAGGGAGGTGCAATAGACCAACGTTTTGACCTAGCTTTAAGTTACAGTGAAGCAATAGAATGTCACAGTATGCTAATTATTTAATCAACCCACATCTTCTCTGCTGTTCATGTATTTTTCTGACTATCAATCGAACACCATCTGCCCTCACAGAAAAATGTTCCTGCAACATACACAATATTTAGCTGGCAAGCAACTATCACCATGTTCACACTAGAAAGCCATGAACCCAAAGAAATTTGAGGAGCTTTGGGACATTCATAACATCTCTGGTTCTCTCTTGGCCATCATCTGGAAAAACTTATGACTTCCATTTAAATTGCAAATAATGAAATAGTTTCATTAATGGCTTTGAATGCAAATAGGAAACTAAGCTTTAGAATCCAACGTTCCTTTTAATGAAAATTTCTGTCACTTGGAGAAGCGTGGGAAGCAGCAGTGAGGAGAAGGAGAGGAGGCGGCTCTGGCTCCTCTTGTCCTCTCCACTACCCCCTGGGGGCTCCTGAGCTAACTCCAGCTGGCACCCAGTGCTCTCCTCCCTGGGAAGGGACCCTTCAGGGACCTGCCTCATATACCCTGGCAGAAGGAGCCTGTCTTTGTATTAATGCTCATCCTTTACCTGGATGGCAGGGTATGCATTTTATATGGTAAAGAGATAATTCCTGTCTCAAACAGGAGAATGGCTGGCTTTGTCAATGAGATCCTGGTAAAATACTCTAGGGAAAGGATTTTGGAATGGTTGTTTAGTAAGCGTAGATTATAAGGGGATGTTTACCTTGAACAGATAAAATGAAGTATAAAACCTTGCTAAGTGAAATGAATAACATAAAACCTATGCCAAAAGAGGAGAATATTACTTCCTTTATTATTCTTAATTTTTTAACTACAGAAATAGATAGACAACTGTTAAACTTCATCCTAAATTGCTGGAGTTGGAAGTGCAGCACAACTGGCCACTTCATCATTTTTGAAACAAGCACTGCCTGTTAAGGAACCCTGACGAGCTCTCCAAATAAACAGGTACAAGAATCACATGTGCTCTAAGAAATACCAAGTGCAGAGGCAGCCAGAATGTCTTTGGATGCTATTTAGAAAGAGTTTCTGGAAAAAAGCCACTGTCATTAGTTAACAGATCAGTTTGTAGGCTAGTTATTAAATGTTGAGTCACTCCTTCATTCCTTTCTGTCTTGAAGCCTGGCATGGAGCACCTAAGTCTACACCTGCCAGAGCAGCCAACAGCTCTAGAGCAATGTCCTGTATACCAGGGAAGAGCTGTCAATAAGGCAGTGATGGATTCACCTACCAGAATAAAATCACTGGGCTCCAATGCCTGGATTCCTTGGAGTGGGACCAAGGATTTCCAGTGGGACTGGAATTTGGCCCAGTGTGCCACAGTCCCATAAAACAGAACTGTCTATTGGTTAAACAATGCCAAGCATGTCTCAGCCAGATGCCTGTTTACTGACTACCGACAGAGAGGAGAAGAAAAAAAAGCTCTCAGTTGCTACTGCTAGGGCTTGCAGGATGTAGGACATATTAATTATGAACAAATGAAATTATCACAAAACAGACATGAGCCATGTAACTTGGTTTGGCTGTAATTCTTGATATATGAAAAAAATTACAGCAGAGAGCTGGATGAACATAATTTATTTCTAATGCAGAATTTATTTTATTATATATTATCTATTTGCTTAAGATAGTAGTTTGCTCTTTTTCTGCTATATATGATAATGGACCATAAAACTGGCTAAAGTATTGTCCATTTAGCACAGTAAAGAAAGAAACCTGGTTCATTTCGTCAACAAAAAGCTGTTCTGCTGAAAATGTCAGTTCTTTCCTAGAAACAGAGAACAACAACGTGAAGTGGCACTCAGTTGGGAAATGTTGCTGAGGCAATCACAGCAGGACTGTGGGTAGGTGAGCACTTTAAAGACTGAGTGGCCTTCCCTGGGACTTCACCCACCTGACTCAATTCAAAGCCCAAATCCAAGCTCTTCAGGCATCTCTTGATGAACCACAGAGCAAACCCAGCCCTGCCAGGCTGCAGCAGGGTCAGGCCATCCCTCCCTCCCCTGGGGCGCTTCCAGCCCTGGGGCACCCATGGAGGAGAGCAGCAGGATGAGGAGCTAAACCTTGCAGGTGGAGCAGAGAGGTAGAGCCTGATGGTGCCCTCAGGACCCTGGTCACTCCCCCATTTCAAAACACAAACAAACATACACACCCTCCAGTTTCTCCCACCCCTTGGCACAGATGTGCAGCAATGCGGGCAGCAGCACTTCTGCTTCTGTTGATGCCAAGAAGGCAGCAAAGTTCACACAAATGCCTCCTCCCTGAACAATCAGTTCCTGTGCTTCCTATCATCTCCATCAAAATGTTTCTCATAATTTTTAACCTTAATTTTCCTTGTTTATCCTATTCACCACAAAGAGCACAAGTTCCTGCTCTCTGCAGTAGGACTTTTTGCATTTGAAGACCTAAGCATTTCGCTTTTTGGTCATCTCTTTTGTTTTCCAGTCTGCCCTGGACTAACTGGACCACACCTGCTCTGAATGCAGTGACCCAAATTAGATGGATACTCCAGGCCAAACAAGGTCTGATATTTTTGAGTAGCTGGGATGGATTACTTCAGAAGTTCTAAAGATTATACTCCTATAAATGTAAACAACTCTGAATTATATTTATTTTTTTCCTCAGTATCATCATCCTGTGGACTCCTGTTTAATCTGTGGACCACAAAACCACCTCATTGTGTTTTTGCAAATCTTTTTGTTAAGCAGCATATTTTATTGCCTTTTATTGTGCATTTGATTATTCCAGCCTAAAATCAACCTCTTGATCTTATCCCAGTTGAATTTCCTTTTTTTAAAATTTTCTTTCCCAGACCATTTTCCCCATTTTTTGATAACATCTTGAATTCAAATCCTGCTCTTCAAAGACCTTGAAGCTTCTTATCATTTGCAAATGTAATAAGCATAGGCTTTTGTCCAGCAGTGGCTATTAAGAAACCAACTAAATGACTTGCTCCAGAACCGACTATAATGGAAAGCTTGTGATGTAATGTCTGCTGCCACCACTGCCCTCCAGGGATGGTACCCACCCAGCTTGACATCAAACCCCTCCCTCAGCCCTTTCAGTGCTTTCCTAACTTTTTCTAACAGGAGTGTTGTGCCGCACTGCCATAGCCTTGCAAATCAAGGTGGAGAGCATCTGTGGCTTCTTTGGCCACTCTTTCCTAGAAGGAAATGAGCTTGCCATGACATAGTTTCATTTTAATCAGTCACTTCTCTTGTACGTGCTTTTAAACTCTTTGGGGAATTTGTCCTAAAAGTTTTGAACTGATGCAAACTGCCTTATCATTCCCTGATTTTGCTCTACCCTGCCCAAACAGACCTCTTAAAGACAGGCACTGTCTTTTCTTTTCCCAATCTGCTGGTATCTTGCCTGCCCGCAAGTCTTCAGAAACCCTGCATCACATCTCGGTATTCAGGGGTGCAGTCCACCAGGCCTGGTTAATCTTAAAATATTCTGCTTAAGTTTTCTCTGTTTAGACTCACCTTATCCCTTTGCCTATCGTGTTAGCTGCACTAGCTGTCTGTTCCTCATAACTCTCTCTTCAGTGAACACAAATAGGCATGAAACACCCAATTCCTCTGTGTTATCTGTAGGTAACATGTCTTCTCCACTGAGAAACAGGCCCAGATCTGGTCTTCCTACTACTACTGAGACAATGACTTTTTCTTGCAGCAGGTATCTTTTCATAATTGCAGGGGATGAAATATGATCTACAAAAGACCTTTTGAAAACCCTCCTGAGAGCTGGTTTCAAGGGAGGCTATTTCTTGAAGCCCTCAGCAAAAGAAAGCTGCCTACAGAGATGAACAGAACAAGGGAAGGAGAAAACAATCATTTAAAACTCAGACCCTATTGAGCATCTCTCTCACCAAAAGCATGCAAAAGGTGAGAGCGGAAAGTGCTCAGTGTAGCCATTTTCCTGCTCCCAAGACCCTGACTAGAGGCCAGAAAAGTCTCCAGGGCACATAGCATGAGCCACAAGAAAATATGAAAGAAAGAGTTTGTTTTAAAGATAGTAGAATGGGAAGGAAAAAAAAAAAAAAAGAAAGAAAAAAAAAAAAGGAAAAAAAACGAACACACCTTCCCCTTTCTTGAACTTTCCTTAATGACAGCGAGATGTTTCTTTCCCAGCAAAAGCTAACTGCTACTCTTGACATGCCTGATGTCAGCTGGAGGAACAGATGGCTCAATGGTTCATTTCAAACTGTTCACTCAGCCAAACAGCACAAATTGCATTAATTGCCTCGCAGTACGAGCAGGGAACAGAGCACTTCGTGTGTCCTAGCCATGAATCACTGAGACTTATCATCATCATTCGCATTTGACAGGTCAGTCGGGGACTTATCTGTGTGCTGGGAGTGGTGGGGGTAGAGGGAGCATTGCACAAGAATATGCCTGAGCCGAGCGCTCTGCAGGTAACAGAAAATCCCCAAGAGCCGATTTGGCCTTTGACTTTGGCACTGTGGTGAGGAAACCATTTTAATGCCAAGGCAACTTTCTGAAGTGTAATTTCTTAACATGAGAATGTATGCAACAACATACCTACTGACTGCTCCAGGGAGCAGGAGGAACAAGAGCTGTTTACCGACTTGCTTCCCCATGTCCACACTGAGACCAGGAACACCTTAAGTGCACTGGAGGCACTTCTATAGTCTACCCCTTGCTTTGTCCTTCCCTTTGACTAAGGTAGCTTGCACACCACTGGAGGTCTTGGTAGGCCACCTAAGAAAAAGTGAATGTTCCAGAACCTTCCAGCCAGAGTACCTGGGAAGGGAGACCATGAGAAGAGACTCTCTGTACCCGCCTTCAACAAGCCACTGTATCCAAGAACTCAAAAAACTGATGGAGACAAAGAGTTTGAAACAAGTTACTCCAAATATCTCTTTTTTTCTTTGTTTCTATAACCTGGGAGCCTTGTATATGTTTAACTTACACACGTTCACAAGCGTCTGAAAAGTTCATGCAGAACAGGAGTCCAGGCAAAGAGCTCTCCTTTAGGTTTGACTGCTCTAAAGCTTACCTAATAAAGTGACTTATTAGATGCTCTATATCCTGTTGAAAAGTCCCGATACCTTGTTCATCACTTGCAAATGGAAGGTGTTAGCATTCTGCCCACTGAAGACATTACTTTTCTTTTGACCAAGGAAAAAAACTTGGCAAATTACCACATAGGACCAGAAGTTTAAGGATACAGCTTTCTAGCTAATATGACCACTGATGTTTCACTGTTACCTGCTGAATATATTTTCTTTATTTCATCAACATTACTAAGATACACTACTGGGAAAAGACTCTTATGTCTCCCACAGTCTGTTGAGATTCCTGCTGCAAAATCTGTGGGCAAGTCCTGCTGTTCTTTCCTTCCCTTTTGCTTTCAAGGGAGAATCATCATTGTGGTTTTACCAGCAGGGGCAACATTTCTGTACCACATCTACGCGGGTTGCCAAATTCTGCTTGAGCCCCTCCTGCAGGAAGTGAAAAGAAAAAAATAACACCTACAGAAAACCAGACACCGGTGCTGTGGCCTTCCCTAAATCACAAAATGGCCTTTGATCTGATTATTGTAAGTGGGTGACAACTGATGGGTGGTTTGTTTGCTCCATCCCTGCTTGGTGGAGACTCCATCTGCACCCTTCTTTCATAGCTCCTTCTGTGTTAACCTTAGATCCTATATGTTTGTAGAGGAGAGAGGACCTTCACTGTTTTCCTCTCTTAAGCATGAATGAACAGAAGGGAAAGGATACCTAAGTGTATCTGAAGGAAATACTGAAGTAGTTCAGGGCTCTGCTCATGTGAAAGTCACTTTCGACCACTAACCACTTCATCTTTCACAAACTTTGAAAAAATCCAACTGGATCCAAGCTTGTTCCACTCTCTGTCTGTTCTGTACCTCTAAGAGACATGCAGCAAAAATCTTAGAGTCAGGTCTTCTCACACTGGGAAGCTTTGCTCTTGGTGCTCTGTACCTTGCTGCTTTGGTCATGCTGTCTTGCTCTCTCTTTGCTTACTCTGATGGCTATTTCTGCATCACCAGAAACATTCTCTCCCCTGCTGCTTGCGACACTATGGGACCTCTTCCAGTGTTGGATCTCCCCACCCTGTGAGACCTCTTACAGTAACTGAGACATATTTTCCCACTCAAAAGTATGTGGTGCATTTATGTGCTCAGATTTTGAGAAGTATTATTCAGACTCCCGTCTTTGGAAACAGGACCTTACTATGCTGCTGACATCTGCCTCAGTTCTTCTCATCCATGAGGACAAGGTGGAGAGTCTCTTTTTGCCTATAGGCTCCTCAGCTCCCATAGACTACTCCCATGTACCCATGTCCAGATTTAACATGAGCTGTCCCACAAAACTTGTAAGCACTCCAAGAACTTCTGCACCACAAGACAACCTCTGAATGATCTCTCCTTTGGACTCAAGAAAGCAGCCTCTGAAGCTGCTGGAAAACTTCCACCTTGCAGTGGGAATTAATTCAGACACTTATTTATTTGGGGCTTCTTCCTGGTTTAGCTACATTTCTCCAGCATTTGACTGCATTCCACCCAACTCCACTCACAATGCCAATGCAGGAGAAGGGAAGCAAGACCCAAAGAACAAAGCAGCCTGAAAGATCTGGAATGGCAGAAGGAGATGGCATTCATTACCACTGCCTCTTTTGCTGCTCTGGGAGAGGACAACAGGCAGCAGAACAGCCCTAAGCCAAGCTACAGACCTGCAATATCAACTGTTCGGGTTTTTTTGGTTAATTTAATCATGTCCTTTAATACAACAGGGAAAGAGAGAGACCATGCTTAGGAGCAGATAATTTTAAGTCATAGGCGTGTTCAGTGATGTTCAAGAAACATGAATTGTCAGAAAATCTGGCTTATTCTCCAGATATTCAAGTTTTCTCTCAGCACTGGCTGTGCCAGAGGAACCCACAAGGTCTCTTTTCAATAAGGCACCCCCCAACTGATCATCCATTGCTTGATACTCCAATGTTTTTTTTCTGGACAGGTCTACCATGTTGACCCCAGCTCCAAACAGCTGCATGGCCAGGTATGCCCCCCTCCCTTCAAATTCTTTCCCAGGCTAAAAGATTGTTAAGGATGTGATTAAGCTAATGAAGAGGGAGGAGTGCCCAGACCAACATATTTAATAGCTCATGCTATAGAGATGGTCAGAACAAGAGATGACACTGAAGTAACTTAGAGCCTTTGGCCGCAGTGAGCTGCTATGATCCTTCCAGCCTCACTAGACATTTTCTCTAGAAGCCCTCAATAAAGAAACTTATCAAAGACCTTGTATAAGTCCAAATAAATTGTATTAACTGGCTCCCATATATCCATTTTACTTCTATGCTCATGACTCAGTACAGAACTAATTTCGCATTTTCTGCTTTGATTAAAAAAAACCCCGAAACCTGCATTATTAAAGCTAAATGTTCATTCTTTACTAACCTATTCATTAAATGGCAATGAGGGCTTCTGAAGCCTGACACCCAGGGTAGGAAAATAACACAGAGATCACTGCTTCTTACCCAGTAATAGCAAGGCACAGGCAACAGTTTTTCGGTTGTGGCCCTTGCTACCGTATTCCCTTTCTCTGAGAGTCTAAAGGAGGTACGAATAACAGGCCTTACAGCACCCTGACAAACCCCTGGTTTAGCAATCCTGGCAACATTTCTTTAGATTTATGTCGGTATCAGTGGTAAGAGTTTTACCCAGAAAATGTAACATCATGTGCAGCACATAGGACTTCAGTGTGATTTTGCTGTTTTGTCTGAGAGACTAAGGCCAAATTTCTGCTTTCAGCTGCAGCAACATAATTATGTTGTCAACCGCTCCAAGGTTACCACGCTATTTTTGTCCTCTGTCTTGTTGTTTCTCTGTACCTTACCTTGATCTTTCTCCTGTCCTTTGCGTGAAGATTCCTGCATCTCTCTTACATAATCAAATATTTATTTCTTAAGTACCACTCAATGTTATGTCCATTCCAACATCTCCATTTCAGGTAACTTAACTCATAGTACTAGCTCATGGTTGTTAGCTGTTTCTCTATCCCAGAGCTGGTGGTTTCAGCTCAACTCTCAGTTCACGTGGTAAAACAAGCTAATGGTTAATTAAAATGTGACCATCCCTCTGCTAATAAATTATCCCTTACTATAAAGCTCAGCACAGAGGATGAGATTTAAAGCCACAGGGACTCCTCTAAATCTCAGACCTAGCATGGGCAAAAGCATCCTGTTAATCAGGATGGGAGCTGGCTACAGTAACACACGTATACTGAACAGTTGGGCTTGATGATTTTGAAGGTCACTTCCAATCCAAATGATTTTATGATTCTATATATCATGAACTCTGTGCACTGTTTTGCAATCAGCTGCCTTCTGCCTTCTTGCCCTCCCAGTCCTGGGCTGTTGCATGGCATAACTCAGCCAGCATCTGTGCCCACCTGTACACCAGCAGCACCTTCACCTTCTCTATGGGATTAAGGGTCACTTGGCATTTCTGGGGAGGGGAAAAGATGAAGCCTCACCTCAATAACCTTCTCTGGAGCACCTACTTCCTTCCTGGTGCGAGACCTCCAAAAGCTCTCTGAACAAACCAATGCGGTGAGGAGCCCTTTGCTCTGCAGGTCACTTCCTGGGTAGGACAGCAGAGAAGCAGCCCAGCAGGCTCTGTGATGGGAGGAACTGCTGTCCTCCACTTGCTCTCACCCCTCTCTCTCTTTGCACAGACCCCTTGTACATCCACACCGGCTTTTGTGGACAGGCTTTGAGTTACCACCTCCACAAAGCAAACTGTTTAATCAGATGTGCTTGGCTACCAACTCCAAAAAAAATCCCCAAACCCTGGAGAGCAACTTCTGGGGCTGTGGCCATGGGAGCACGACTAATGCAGAACTGAAAAATCCTGCTGGGCTGTGACAGCACAGCTGTAAAGTAATTGTTAATTCTGCTGTTGTTAACAAGAACGCTCCAGTTTCTCTCTCACATGATTTGTCCCATGTTCTCCCAATGACTGCTGCACAACTAACAACCTGTCTCCTCACAGGAGGCAGCTCCTGAGACAGACTGTCCCTAAGTCACCTTTCCCTCCCTCCTCCACATTAACAGTCAGCAGCAGACGGCTGGCTACTATCCTACAAGCACATTTTCATTTAAAAAAAAAATAATAAAAAACCCCCCATCCCTGCCTTTTTTTCATCTTTGAAAGGAGCAACAAAACGTAACAAACCTATTATCCTGATTAGATTTTACTAGTGAAAAAAAGGAGCCATTACAACATGAGCTCATTTAGCTGGAAGAACAATCTTCCTATAAACAGGCAGGTCTTGGTCATCAATTACTAGGATTTCCTGAGAGACAGAAAATGCTAAAAAGAAATTGTTTAGCATCTTAATCCCAGTTTATTTTTACCCTTGGGTTTGAATTCTGAAAAGCTAGCTGCTAATACTTCAGCACTACTGCACGTTAGCAGCTGGTGCCTGGAAAGCTGCCGGCCTGACGCGGGTCAGTCAACTCTCACACCGCGTGACGATGTCTTTCGAAAATAAAAAGAATACAGGATTAGTTTCCAGTACTCTGACCCTTTCCTGACATGTCGACAAAAAAGGGTTCTTAAGAAACCTCCTCAAAGGTATGGTACTGACGTCAACGTGAACGGGGCTTCATTGCAAATTTGTTTCCTCAGGATGAGCAGTTACTTATCGCTGGTGCATTTTTGTGGAAAAGCTGGAAAAAAAACCTTGCTGTGCCAAGATTGCATGTTGTCAAATAAACACAGGTAAAATATTGTATTTCCTAACATCTTTTCTTATTCCATTTGTGTCAGAATTTGAATATTTTTTTAAAGCGTTGAACAATTAAGAGACAAACCCCAGATGTACGTATTGCCTTTCTAAAACTGACTAGGCATGTCCCCAAGAATGCATTAGGTTCAGCCATCTCTCTGAAAGCTGCATTATCATCAGAAAAATGCACCGTAAGACGGGCTCTTAAGTAACTCATTTGGAGCCAGCAGTTGCCCCACCAAGCAAAGCACTGGTATCTGAATGTGCATCCAGGATGGACCAAACTCTGCCCTCAGCACTCGCCATCTCCCCTTAACTCACTGTCTTTGGAGCCACTCTTGGACAAAACATTTTGCAGGGCTGTGAACTGCACCAGGGAATTGTTTAAAATAAGATAAAAAGGGGAAGAAGGAAAGTTTTAAACAAGACCAAATCCCCTCCCCACTTCACCACAGTTCCACTATCAAGTAGGCCAACACCCGAGGTGTGGGAACAGCACAGGTGTAGGAAGAAACTCCTTCACACCAGTATAGAGACAGGCTCTCCGTATCCTGAAACCTGTCCAATCTGCTAGCAAAAACTCCTAGGAAGGAGTTTCTAGCACTGGCTTATGAGGCTCCCTACTAAAGCAAGTAAGATTTTGCCAGGGTAGAAAAAAAACAAATGCGTGAGCTCTCTAAGGACAATCACACATCAACTCTCTACCTGATCTCAGACTGAAGGCAGAGAAGAGGCATTTACACACTACTTTGGAAATCAGTGAGTTGTAATTAATAATCAACGTTAAAAATGTAACACTCATATATATGTTTCAAATTTCAAAGTATGCTTGTCTTAGGAACAAACCCAGGTAGTCGATAAAAAAAATAATTGTGAGGGTTCCAGACTACAGTTTGGCCCTGCTCTCATCAAGGTACTTTGCTATTAACTTCAGTGGGGGCAGAAAAATCCTTGCATTGTTAAGGCTCTGGCACAAAACTACAAAACTCTTGCTGCTTCCTTAAGATGATGCAGTGCAGCTACTGTTTATCTCCCTAAGCAGCTATCCCACTTTAGCTTCCTCAGAGGTCAGCTATTCATCTCTGCTAAATACATCCGGTGTAGAAAGAAAATTCCTTAATCTTATTATGTGTGCTTGTTCTCATATGCACAGCCACAATTGTCCCACGTCAAGCCTAGGCCATAGGAGAAAAATCCTCGTTCGCCGCCGCTGCGGTCTCTGCTGTACAGCAGACAGATGTTCACAAGGAGAACTGTGGGCTGGCTTTTAATTCCTGTGTGCTCCGGCAGACGTACATAAAATTAACGTAACTCGTTACTTACAATGCAAATCCATGAGGTTTCTTGCTTCGCATGTCTACTAAATGATTTCAGGACTTCAGTTACCACCTGGGCTCACAGCCTCTGAGAAATACAGGAATCAAGAATATGATTAAAAAATGGCTAAAATTACTCAAGGAGTCTGTTTCACTTTGGTATATTTACTTGAGCCTCCCTGACAAGAATTCCCTCAAAGCTAATCGCAGGATAGATGTTTCCTTTTTGCATTTGGGCTCATGCAGGGCTTGCCTGCCCCTCCACAGAAAAGTCTTCCTGCAGTCCTAGCACATGCTTACAAAAACTAATTCTCTACTTCTAGCTCCTTTTAAATTAGGCTTAGCTTCCGAGAAGGAGAAGGAGAAGGAAAGAAAAGGCATGAAGCAACCATTAAGAGGGGAAAAAGGCAAAGAAACCCACACCTATTGTGTGAGACAAGAGGCCACAGGTGTTTTTGCAACTGAACCACCTGGTTTTGTAGTCCACAACGCTGTTTTGGTGATCGTGGGGCTAGGCAGGCCTAGGCTCGTCTGCCTGCTAAGTTCAGCTCTTTTTTCCTTTGGACAAACCTTACCCAGATAAAACTGACTGGCCAGAGGGGCTGTTGTAAATAAGAGACACAGATATTTAGGTCGCTCCGGGTCAAATGCAAAACCATAGCTCCTACCCAAGCACAGATTCTCACAAGCGTCGAGTTGAAGCAAGTTCAACTCTTATTCAGCAATACGCTTGTGTTGAAGAGGCTTTGGCTTACAGAACAGTGACTGCATTACATACTTGGGCACGTTTCTTCCCCTAGGAAAAAGTTGCCTTTTATCAAAGGTGAGTTTGCTATACCTGAAAAATGAAGCATCCAATCACGTTATTTATCACAGCATCAATCTCTACTGACCAGTGAGTTTTTTAATATGCAAGTAGAATGCTTCTGAATTGATTTTGTTTCTATACGGAGGATACCCCCGCAACCTCTGTTTTCTTAACTGACATCCTTCGTTTCTTGTTGGACAGAGTACTGAAATATAAAATCTAATACTCTATGAACATTTCCAACAGAGTATTTATTTAATAAAAAGGAGTAAAAAGTTCAATACTCTTTAAAAAAAGCAACATCAAAAAAGTGCATGAAGAGCAATATGCAGGTCCATCCATTTGTCTAGTCTGCAATATCACTTATTCATTTTCTCCTGTAACAAAGAGGTGCACATTTTTCTTGGACTGTAGCATCTGAGCTGTGCGATCTATGCCAACCACTGCAGCCAGTTTCTGAGCATCATACTTGGAGTAGAGCACAGTACAGGTCCAAGTAGCATCCACTCCATTGTCTGTGGCCTTCATCATATTACAAATCTCACTGTAGAAGTGGGAGTATGTTGGTAACTCATAGAAAATGAGGTTCTTAATGCCTTTTATTGTATACCTGTAGTAGGAAAAAAAGAAAGTAACTTTGTTGCCAAATTTTCTAGAAAGTGAATATTAAAACATCAATCTTGTATCAGTTCTTCCAATTCCCATCAACTTCAATGCACCTCGGTTGTAGCTCAACTCTAGAAACCCTGTGTAATGGATGGAAAAAACAAACTTAAGAGAGATGTGGAATTTAAGGAGAGTGGTATTGAACACTATCGGGCACAATGACCTCCTCTAAAGTACGGACCACCATCAATTTCTGCAATATTCATCCTCTTTAGCTTGGATTTTAAGACAGTGCAGCCTGATCAGACCGAGCCTCATGAAACTTTTCATATTTGCCAAAACATTCTTGTGCTAACAGAAAAAAAGCATTCCATTAGGAACTTCTCAACAGCACCAGTCAGGACGTAGCAAATTTTCCAGGTGGCCTCAGCTTGCTGTATTGCATTATTGAACAATTACATATCCTTTTCCAGAATTTTATGTAATTATTGTAGCACAGCTGAACACAAATAAAAGGCACAATGAATCTTATTTTGCAGGCTATATCATCCTGTCTTAATATCAATGGAACTTGGCAGTACATACCCTCCTGAATAAAGCCCTGCGCGTACCAAACTATCAGAGTCTCTGCAAGGGACTGCTGACAACGTGCAAAGATGTTAAAGTAAACTTAAAAGCTCTTACTTCAGTCAAAGAAGTCCTCAGAGAGCTGCAACAGATTCAAAAAGCAATATAGCCCATCTATGATTAAAGTCAGACTCTACTTCCAGAACAGCCCACATACAAATGGGAGGAAAACTCGGTCCGTAACTCACCTTTTGTAGAAGTGGAAGCGCTCGGTGAACAATAAAAACTGCTTCTCGCCCTTGAGAAAGAACCTCCTTGCTCTGCAGACACCAGCCTTTTTAGTGTATTCACAAATGTGAGTAAAATTCAGGCCCTCCTTCTTGAAGTAATTTCGAAGACGCACGTAGTCAAAATATGATGGGACATAAATGAGCGTGTGTGACATGATGGCATCGCGGTACTCGGGCAAAACTTTGTCGATGAAATACTGAAACCTCGGTAAAGAAAACAAATAATGGTTTAGCCAGAGTTGACATTAAGCCTTCCAATACTGATACGACCTCAAGCAGGAGTATCATCGGGCAACAGACCACAGAAGATTTTGACTACATTTTTTCCTCCCTTAACTTCACAGGGTTTCTACACGTGTAGAAGTCAAAAGGCAAGAGCTCTGCAAGTACCACACAGTTACGGTAGAGACTGGTATTCCTTCCCCAGCCTTTATTCTCCAGTGCCTTTGGCAAGGAGGAGTTCAGTATTCCCTTCCACCTGTGCAGAGCCTGGCCAGCATCTGCATCTGCAGACTACTGAAGGCATACTTCTGTGGTGGAATCACACTGTGCTCTGCAGGAAACGTTACACTCGACTAAATCCGAAATTGCAGTCATTAGGGCACAGCAGAACAGCCTGGAACAGAGTACCTTGTATCTATTACAGAAGTTACATCTTCAGCCTCTAGCCTCCGAAAAACGTGAGGAAGCTGGACCACAACTTGGCTAATGGAGCCACTGAGTGGTACGTTACGGACGGCCACCTGCGAGAACAAAGTAGGATGTTTAGGGAAGCAGCATTTCAAAGGTGCCCACACTCCAGGGCTTTCTGCTCGTAACTCACAGCCGCATGCGGCGCAGGAGGCTGCTTTTACGAAGGCTCCAAATACCAAACTGCCTTCGCACATACACACACCGGATCTGTTAAATATACATGAGCACTGCTGGTGTCCTGACTTCTATATATTTGAGATGGACAACTAAGGTTCTTTCTTCTGTTTCATACAAAATAGTAACAGTTTGTGCTTTTTATACAGTATGAGGGGAAAGAAAAAAAGAAAAAAAGAAAAAAAAAAGAGGAAGCAGGCAAACCCTCCATTTAACAACAACATACATAAAACAAGGTAACTTGTGCGTGTCAAATTAAGAAAAAACAAAACCTGATTTCTGACATGAAACAGCTACCCAGGAAAGAAAAGGGCTGAACAAGTCGAGTAGTTCTTCATGCCTTAGGCACAGCGTTAGAAATTGTCATGCGGTGTCACAGGGATTCAGACTGAAAAACTTGGGCAATGGAAGGGACTGGCACACAGACAGTCCTCCCGCACCTGAGTTATGGAATTTTTCCCCATGTGTTGGGTTTTCTCTTCCTCCCCCCCTCCCTCACAGCAGCATTTAAAAGAAGGCTTTCAGCTCCTCTGTGAACTCACCTGCCCCACATAATTGAAGCAGTGCTTGTTGAAGACAGAGTTGATCTGGGGATCCTGAAGAGCGCTGAACAGCAGCGTCTGGCGGTAGTACTTGGACCAGTTATTGAGATTCAGCATTCGCACTCGGGAAAAGTCTACCCCGTGGGAATCCAGAGGCAGCAGGTTAATGTGCTTCATCAGGTGCTACACAGATAGATGGAAACACATCACTATGGACTGACACCCCCGCACCCACACTGCACGAGCCTTAACTGCAGCACTAAAGTGGGCAGGGACGAGCAAGACGGCACAGAATAAAAAAACAGCAGCGATCCCCCAAGACATGACTCTCTGGGATTTATTGACCACAGCAAGAGTAATTTATTTGATTTCCCACCACAGAACTGAAAGCTGTCATCTCTTCAGTCATCAGTAACAGTAACCTTTGCTTCCAATCTCCTCCCATGGGGCAAGTATAATGGATTTGTTTTGTTTGTATTAAAGTTAATTGGCCCGAGGTTTCTGAGCCAAAAGAAGCCCAAGTGCAGTTCCCATCAAGTGCAGGGAGAGTCTGGGGGCAAGTGAGGAAATTCACCTCATTTAGGCCTCACTGAATGATATCTAGGACTGGCATCACCACTGCCACATGGCAGGCAGTTGAACCAAAAGGAAAAAAAAAATAAAACAGGAAACAGGCTCTGGGACTCATTCCTTAGATATTGTGTAGGATTATGTGCCTTTCCTGGGACTCCCCAGGAAATAAGACTGGGTTCACTCAAAATGTACAGTAACATCATGCTGTCAAAATGGCTGGCCCAGGTACCTCAAAGGTGTTTCTTTGTGGAGAAAAACACCCAACCTTTCAAACACGAAAACTTTTATTAACCAAAAGCCAAACAGCACAGGTACTACTGCATACTAGCCACAATCCAAGACTCTATTTTCATTACACATACAGGAAAACCTTCATATTGTTTGCCTTTGGACAGACTGATGCTTATTATCTCTGCAGTCAGTGGAGACAAGCACCAGCTCCTATTGCTTTCTGGAGGAACCTGTATTAGGTTGTATAGTTTTCTCACACAGCTGCAATCTGGCTGAGACACTGGGCAGTCAGACAGCTAGCATATTTTCTCCCAGATGTGATTAAAGGAATCATTGTTATCGCATCCTGCGAGATAATTAAAACTGTCAAAAAATAATCTCTGATGAAATATGCCACTAAAGCACCAAATACTAAGATTTAAAGGGAAGAGGTGCTGAATACTACCAATATCTGTAGAAAGAATATTCTTAATGTAAGGAAAATACCAGGGTGGAGGAAGGAAAAGGAACAAGCATAACTATCTGGAAGCAAGTCAGTAAAAACAGCAATACTGCTCACTGCCAAACCTAAGTTCTATCAGACTAACAAGAAACAGTACAACACAAAAATGAATACATATGGAAAACGTACCAGAACGTGTTCCCAATTCTGCATCAGGTAAATATCAGCTTGATCAATTATGAGAATTTCTATTGAGGATAGAAAATCAAAATCTCTCTTCTTCTCTCCCTCTGCACCAATAACAGTCCTCATACCCAGGGGAGAGGCAATGATGATATCCGATGAGTAAAATGGTGCATAAAGCCTCACGCTCTTTTGAAGAATTGCAACCCCTGTCCAACAACAATCAACAGCATTTTCTTAGTTAATGTTCGTTATCAAACATATTCTTCCTGCAGGCACTGTAATAGTAACAGCTCCCCACGTCTCCTCTCCCTTAACAGATATTAATGATTACAGCCAGACAAAACCAATCTGTCTGAAACTCTTCTTTCTCTGTAAAGTGCTTACCCACCTCACCCCTATTTGACAAGCATTCAGTGTTTTCATCAAGTTTGGCAAACTCTTTCAATAGTAATTTTGTCCAGATTTTTCATAGCCTGGACACCATTTTGTTTTTTAACTGAAACACACTTTTTGTAGATTGTCTGCTAAAAAGGGGGATGAGGGGTCTGAAGAACTTAAGAAAAGCAAGGGGAAAAAAAAAAAAAAGCAGAATTTATTAACTATTCCATTCTCCCTAAACTGTAGACTTTGGTCTCTGCCATTAGGTACTATAGTATCTGCTACTTTAATTTGACATGAAGGATCCAGTGTGGACCTCTTGACTATAAACTGCCTTTAGTCACAGGGACATGAGAGTTGCTACTAGAACACAAAGGAAAAGGTTCTTTGTGTGATGATGACTAACAGCATAACCAGCCTTGCACCCTCCCTGGCATTGCTTCTTGCACCACACGTTGCAGTCTACAGGCTGAACTAGCTTATGCAGCAGCTCTCATGTTACAGAAAGAAAAAGTAAGGAAACAAAGGTGTTTGTTACCTATGTTGTAACTACGTGGCAATACTGCTAGGACCCACCATTTTCTGATCTAAAAAATCCAGGTAGTCTGACCACATATTCAAGCCATGTGCTAGAGTCTGCCCAAAAAAAGGTTTCTCTTCAACTTCTCTCCCTCTGTGTGAATCCAGCTATTGTGGGCACAGCTGAAGGCACTTGCAAGAATGTCACACAGATATCAATAAGGACCCCTCCTGCTACATATTTTGTCCCAATTATAAAAGTGGAAAGAAAAAGAAAGGCACGATTGGTTGAATTTCCAGAAAGAAGATATCACTTGTCACAGCATACACACAGTTTAACAACATCAAGCCTTATTTCTGTTTAAAAATGTGAAAGGGTGGTTTTAGTAAGGCATAACAAATGTGCTTTAAATTAGATCTTTGTGCAGAAGCAACAGGGCGTGAGGCACACTAAGAAAGAATAATTATTCTACTTCTATGATTTGCTTCTGCAAGTAACAGCACTGAAAGTTTCTTCAAGCTAGTAAGTGGATCAAGCAGACTGTGGTATAGAGGAGGGCTGAAAGGAAAATTATTATGCTACTGAAAGTAAGATGCTCTCAGCCAGAGAGATATTCACTAGGGAAGGAAGAAAGATTGAGTGGGACCTGCTTGCATCCTCCACTGCATCATTAAATCTCTTGGGATGTCAATTTATCTTTCAAGGGGCAATAATTCCAAAAGCCTCTGATCTGTCAAGTTAAGTTAGAAAAACTGCCTACTCACCATGGTAGCTCCAGGAACCAAGCCACTAGCTAATTATCTGCATACTGAGTTACTAAAACAGCATGAGATTACAATATTACGAAAGAGTCTCAAATTCACTGCTTGTCCAACAGTCCTACTTCTTGGCTACACCTTGGCTTTCATGAAAGCCATGGGCACAACAGCAGAAAACTGCCTTGCTCAGTATTGAGCTTTAATTTTGTTCCAATGACTACCGATTCCGGGAGACATTGTGAATAGGCTAATTAAACCCAAACAACTATTATTTTTTTTTTTATAACATGAAAGACTTCGCTGCATAATCCTCTATATCCTATCGCTATCCTCTTTAAAATGAGGTGTAGGCAGTCCTGCTACAATAAAGCAACCAATGAATTTTAAGTGATTCTGAATCTGATGTGGAAATCATAGCAGCGATCGTCAGAGAAATTCAAGTTGCCAGTGTAAAACCAGTATGAATATCACACAGACTAGATCTCAACAGAACTTCCAGCCCTGACAGCTTTTAGACATGTAGGTAGAACTTGTTACTTCCGAGTTCTTTACAAGCTAAAAATCACCTCTTCAGTAGGTCATTACCAATTCTGAAGTGGTCATCGATGTTGCCAGCAAAGACGGCTTCATAATCTTCAGGTCTTTTCAGGTTGGGAGGCTTCTCTTCTGGGTCAGAGCCAAACTCCCCTTTGAAGCGCTTTTTATTACTTACATCTATTTTTCTTTTGTCACTCACTTCAAGAAGACTGATGAAAATATGCACGATTCGCAGAGCACATTCTCTGAAGGGCACTATCATCAGTACCTGCATAGATCAACAGTTACAACAGAATAACCCATAAAATATAGACACTCACAGTTAACTGCATGTTAAGTTATTTTTTTTACTTATATCCCATTTACTTATATATTCCCAACAATCATCACAAAACAATTCTGACATACAGCAAGGAGGGGGGATGCACTGGAATGTAGCAAAGTTTGGTTCCCCATCTCACACCCAGGGTACCACTACAGGGGAATTGAAAATTAAGCATGTTCTCCTGTTCTCCCTAACCCCCAAGCAAACAAGCAAGAGCTCCCACTACACAGACAGGGGCAGCAGCTGGCTCCTGATGGGTGGCCAGAGTCTCTGCAATCTAAATACCTAACTAAACAGTCAACACAGAAACCAAAGGCATTTTCCAGGTGTGCAGCAAACACTGAAACCTAACTTCCAATCTGTTCAATAGGTAGTTGGCACCAACACCTAGTTGAATCCACCTGATTATCAACTGGAAGATGTTGTGAATCCCAGGAGGCTTGATTTGAGGCCCATTCCACCAACTATGACAGGAGGCCTTGACAATGGGACTGTGATCCCTAGAGGTCTCCCAGGATCCTTCCATGCAGGCAAGTCCTTACAAGTGTCTTAAGGACAAAAAAATTTCTGGGACATTCCACACTGGGATCCCATTAATTGCACTAATAGTGAAGATAGACATGGAGGCACCTTTCTGTACTGGTAGATTAAGAAATGGAAGGAGGAAAAGGCAACATGTCAGTCTGTAAAGATAGGAGGAGAAATTATAAAAGCTAAGCTAAACTCATGGCTCAGCACAGAAACAGGCTGGCTCACAACCCTGTGCTCATTGCTTCTCGCAGGTTATTTGCTCTGGCCGTGGCAGACAACTTACAGGCACAATAAAGGGATGTGGAAAGGCACATGCCCAGGAACATGTCAGCTGAGAGAACAGCAACAGAAATACTTCTGGATAAACTACCAGGATGCTTATGCAGCCTGACCACACAGCCAGGGCAGCGACAGGGGAATCACATTAACCGAGCTCTCTTACCTTAGGTCTAGTGAGCCCCTGGTCCCTGTAGTCATCACTGTCAGTCCCTGGCTTTTGATCTCTTCGTCTGGCATTGTTGCTGAGCACCTGGGCATTTGCCTTCAGAACATGGTTCAAGGCATGCAAGCAGTAGGCAAGCCGGATTTCTTCCCCATTTGTTAAAGCATTTCTTTCTGGATAGAACAAGTCCCGGTACGTATTCATGATACAGAAGAGCTCTCTTTGTAACGGGGTAAAAGAGGGATCACTTGGTTTGCTCACTGAGGACAGAAATTGTTTATTCACTTTTGGCCAAGTGGATTCTAAAGGCTTGTGAAGATAAAGCTGTTTCACATCAACTTCTTTGTCTGCTTTCAAAGATTTATGTTTCTCCAAAGTGGAAGAAAAAGTTAGCTGGCCCAGCCTTGGCCACTGAAAAAAACCAACAGAACAAACAAACAACCAAACAGGAGTTATATGTACCAAATTTAGTAGACTTCAAAGCACATCACCACAGCTGGCAGTTTAATTGAGTTCAGGAAATTTGAGAAATTATCTTTTCATAATACAAGTTGAAACCCCCTTTTTTTTTTTTTTTTTTTTTTTTTTTTTTTTTTTTTGCAATGTGCAACCTCTTTTAGAGTCTGCCAGGGTAAATAACAATAAACTTGAGCTCAGCAGATTTGGATGGATTTTGCAGCAATGCGTCTGTAACTGTCCTCATTTTAGAGATGAGAAAACCGAGGCAGAGGAAGGATGTAATTTCTGCCTGACCCATCCAGCAAAACAGTGGCACAAACGAGGAACAAAATGAGAACCTTATGCTTATAGATCAGCTGCACTGAGATGTGTACTTCATTTAAAGATGAAAACAAAACCCTGTTAGGGACTAAACTCCGGAGCTGTGAACTAGTTGCTAAATGCAATCTTGTTTTCTGATTTCAAGGGCAAAAGCTATCAGTGTAGTACAGGAAAACTAAACTTTAAGACTCCTGCTATTCAAGCTGCCACTATCTATCTCTGTAAAGCACCTAGTTAAGCAAAGATAGATCATGCATTGCTTCAGGTGGCACTGGTATTTCTGACCACCATATAAAAAAAATTTAAAGAAATAAATCACAGCATTCTCTCTGACTGACTAACCATTGGATCTCTTCCAACAAATGTCAGCCAGCATATGGCTGACCAGAATGCAAGGCAACTCTCCAAAACACAATCAGATGTGAAAAAGTTAGGAAGCAAAGGTTTGTCTAAAAATGAATATTTTGAAAACCAATATTCTCACTGAAGCAATGAGGTGGTTTTCTGGTACTGTAATTCACCTGTTATTTCCAGTATTAACGAAATAAGTATTGAATTCCCCTTTACCAGCTTATAAGTGTATGTGGAGATACAGCACATTGAAGCAAGAACATGAAAGTGCATCACAAGTACTTTTAAGACTGTACATAGTCACCTCTCAAGTTCAGTTGCAGAGCACATCCCTGGTTGTTACCACCCAGAAAACAGTCCCATTTCTACCCAGTGCCAAGAGTACTAAACCTGTGGTTTTGGGACTAGAGATTACACTCTAAAGCTGTGTTTTCCAGATGTGTTGCCATATGTCTGCATAACAGAAGACTTCAGATTTCAACTCTTGCTCAGCCCTAAGTAAGAAAACCCTTCAGCAACAACACAGGGACAAAATTTTGACAATTCCAGTGCCAAGAGCTAATAATAATAATAATTATGAATCTACTTCGCTTGTATAAAGAAAGAGTTATTTTAATCCAGGCATCTTTATGGACTCTGGATGGCTACAGAACACCGTTACCTTGCTTTGACTTGATGTTTTGGGAAGCGCAGACAATTTTTCTATTTCTTTTTCTTCAAGTTCTCTGTCCATGTGCTGTTTAAATGGATCTATTTATAACAACAACAAAAAAAATTATCTTAAGAAGTATTGTAGCTAATAGTGGAATCAAGCTTCAGAACAGATTTGCAAATGAGGAGAGCAGTTTCCATGCTGGCCAACACCACCGTTAAAACTAGTTATTTCAAAGCACTTGGAGACGAGAGAAAGGATGTCAAATTCTCTCTACAAGAACAGAGAACAGATTTGACAGATTGCTTTAAAAAAAAAAGAGAAAGAAGCACTTATGGAAGTACTAGAACTTTCAGTCACAAAAGAAACGTTGCACAGGCAAGCAGTATGTACCAGAAAAACATTGTGGCAATTTTCTGCCTTAAGCTCTGACACATCCATGCCTTGCAAATGAAACAGGCTGTCAATAGTAAGGACCCAAGTGAACTTACTGTCCTTCTTAATTTGTAAACAGTTCTGCCCAGGGCTTTCATCTTTGGCCAGTGATATGAATACAGTTTGCGATAAAGCAGAGAAAGATTAGGACGGTTTAGGGGAAGGGAGGTAAAAATTGCCTGAAGTGAGCAAAAGTCTGATTTCTCTTATCAGCATTTCTTTTTGGACAGGAAAGGGGAGGCAGGGAACTGTAAAATCATATTATATTCAAAGACACTGGCATGCACAAAGTCACATGCAAAGCTTATTTTTAAAACCAAGCCCTGTACACTGCTTGCAGCACAGCAGCACTCACTGCATAAAGAAAACTAATTAGAGAATACTAGTGCTTGCCAACAGATCTCTAGCCCACGTACAAGTTATCCAGGCAAAAGTCAAGACATTTGCTAATCATGACTATGTTGAGAAAGTCTTCCCAGCAACATAAATTAATAGCATATCTTTTAATTCTAATACACGCTCTCTCTTCAGATGAGCTTTACTGATTCCAGCATTTGTTGGATAAAATATAAGGAATAACGTGAAGTATTTTCAGAAATTCTAGTGACCTCAGGACCAGAGTAGAAATTCACCTCCTTTGTGCTGTCTTCGGTTACTCTGTAATAGATTATAAAGCCACTTCCAAGATACAGGAGCCCACTGAAAAGTAGTGCATCATTTATAGGTTGAACAAAGCTGTTAGGATACTTAGCATGCAGTTGGAGAGCTACGCTTCTCATTAAAATGCAATGCCAACAGCCTAAGTAATATTCTCATGGTAACAGGAATGAGCTGTTTTTTCTATCACATGGCCCTTTGATGCTTCCACACATTTCACGTATCAGCTAGGCTGCCTCCCAGATCTAATGTCAGCTGCTGCTCCGAGATGACAAGCCAGCATCACTAGGGATGCTACAAACATATTTCTCTCTCCCAAACTATGCCATCTGATATTAAAACCACAGAGCATGAAATACGAATAGGAGCTCTGCAAGTGCTAATGTGTGGCAGATCACTGAGCGACCGCACACCCGTGCACACAGTTACTTCTATCACACGTGGTGGGACGGCTCCAACGCTGGAGCTCAGATTGCACTGCAGCGTTGAGATCAGAAGGGCTACACCCTTAAAAGGTACTACACAGAAGCTCCACTGATGTCTCATGCCTTCCTAATCCCAGTGCAGTCAGACTCCTCTGCATAACCTTCAGAATTCAGAGAGCTCTGAGCATTTGTCTAAATTACTGTGGCTGCCCCAAGCTTCCCAGGATCTCACTTTAACTCCAGCGAGTTGTGACGGATGTGCTCATAGGTCAGCTTTGTGATTATTCTGTACCAAGAATATCTTCCGCAGTCAAATGCAGGCTTGCAGGGCCCTTCATATTACACTAGCTTTTCAAGGTACTATTAAAGCAATGGTAACAGCCTCCAAGCACATTTCTAGTTCAAAACAAAACTAGGCACGAAACCCAGTTCACAGGGGCTACAGAAAACAAATGGTTCAGCTACATGCCTGTATTAGCATTAAGTGTCCCTTAAGGAACAGCTCATATGTGGGCAATACAATGAATAACGTAGCAGAAGAATTCAGAAGCTATACAGTGCATTGTTAGGGTGTTTGATAATTTACACCTTTACAGATACCGCTCTAGAGGCAGATCACTGAACACCAACATACTGTGCTTTACCTTCTGAAAAAGCTTGTGAAGAATTGCTGTCTCTCTTCTCTGCATTGCAATCTCCACTCTCCTCTTCCATGAAATTGGTTTCCAAGCTAAATTCAGATTCATGTTTCACATCAGTAAACTCTCCAATTACTCCATGACTGAGGTCACAAGAGGTATCTGCGCCATCAGCCTGCTCCTGGCTGAGCATCTGCTCTGCTGTGCCTGTAGCTGTGAATTGTTACAGAAATGGGTTATGTTATGTAATATGCTCCTGGAAAAGTTACTGTCTGTCTACCTCTTGCTAGCTGGGTTGTTCACTTCGAGTTACCTAGGGGTTTTTTTTTCTCCCAATACTCTATCTAAAAAGATAAAAGCGGGCTTTGTATTCTGTAGTAAAGAAGACTTTTGGCTAGCGTGCCAAATGCTACCTAATACTCAATATGCATTTCCTCAGAGAAAATTAAAGAAATAACCTCTTCGGGGAATAGAAGTTTTAGTTTCTAAAGATGCCAAGCAACTGAAAACAATAAAATGTTGACTCCTCACTCCCGGAATTTCTTTGCAGACTTCATGAATGACGATGCCTCATCATAAAGGAGGAGGTTTCCCTCCAATTTACACATTCTCTCCTCTGCTACGAGGCAAACCTTTCCCTCCTCGTGGTGGCAGCAGCCAAGCCAGATGCTGTGCGAGAGAACAGCTTGCGTCTGCCATGAGTGGGTGAGAACCCCTGGTGTGCTGCTCCATGTGGATTTCCTCTGTGCTGCCGCACAAACAACATCTGAGGAAGCAGCAGCCGGCTGTCTGCCGGAAAATGAGCACAGCTACCCTCTCCCCTGCTAAACCCTTCAGCAACTGCTGCTCCCACTCACACAGAGGCAATGGAGCAACAGAGTCTCCAAGCTAGAAGTGCGGCCAGCCAACAAGCCAGTCTACACCAGGATCCTGGCTAAAAACATCCATTGTTCAAACTTCCTAACTGAAACAACATTTATCAAAGCATGGGAAAAGACAAAGCACCTTCTTTCTGCTCTGGTACGTCATTCTTATCTTCTTCACCTTCATCTGCTTCTCCGGCCTCCTGGGACCCTTCGCTGTCCATTTCTGCCTCACTTTCCCCAGCTGTTTCTGACTCACTTTCATCTTCCTCTTCCTCGCTTTCAGACTCAGGAGAGGTCTTCAGGGTAGCCAGGAGCTTATGATATACAGAGACCTGTTCCACCTCAGTCTCTGAATCGCTTTCTGCACTTGATTTATCAGAATTCTCAGACTGGAAGGAAAAATACGAGTGTAACAGCAACAACAGTAACACTATTAGGCAGCAGGCAAATACCCTCACCTCTAGTCCCAGCGTTCTGTGTTTTCCCTCTCCCATCCTACCCTTGTGCAGATGCAATGGAAATTTTCAAAAATCACCATTTTATGCAAACAGTTATGCTGGACACCTCCATTTAGATTCTGAGAGCATCTTGTTAGGCTCAGGCTGAAGTGCCTCGTTCTGCCCTGATTTGACTTACAGCATCACAAAATTTGGTTCTTTCAGTCTCACCTGAGTGAGTACATTTGATGTCCACGACAAGGCATTGGATTTTCCTATCAAAGCCACGCACAGGGCAAAAATGGTAGAAGAGCGCACATGCAAGGGACAGAGAACACTCAAAATGCTTCTGGCTTTCAAGAAGGTAAGAGAAATAGCCATCAGTTGACAATAGTCCACCAAGGAGTTGGTCAGGTTTGGCTCAGCTGTAAAGCTTTAAGCTTCAAACAAGCTAGACTCAAAGCCAGTTCTGTCCTGGGCTCGCACAAACCAACAACAGTGTGCCAGGTTATAGCCAAAACTATAGTGGAAGCAGGAGTATGAGCACAGCACCATCACTCCTTTCTTAATTCCTTTCAGCCCCAAAAGGAAAAATAGGTAAATAGGATATTAACGCACAAAGTTGCTAAAGAAAACAACTGAACCAGAATAATTAATTTTTCCACACTGAGACTTTGAAGTCTTTTATTAATCTGATGATAAAGAAGGTTACAAAATCCTGACTGAAAGAAAAGGAAAGCACTGGCAATCTGAAGAACAGGAATAAGAATTAACATATTTCTTTGTTCAACACAGAACAAAACATCTCATAATTCATGCAACACTAAGCTTATTAAAACAACTTAAAGCACAAATTTACCTTTCACTGTGACTAAGTAATATGGAAAAACCCTAAGAACAGCTACGTTATTTCCTGCTGCTTCTGCCCTCTCATGGTATTACAGTTCATGGAATTCATGGTATTGCAGCAAACAATTCAGAGCCACGCAAAAATCACATTCATTTTTTTTTTCTCCTAAAAGCAGGTTTTCTAAAGGGAACAATTTAACCAGTCTGAATAACTTGTAACATGAAATGCTAAGTGCTTCACTTCACTGAACTGCACAAAGATGAAAGTAAGGCAGAAATAAAAATATATTACCAGATCACAGACTTGAGTTGCTTCTGGTCTTCCAGGAACTCTGCAAAGAAAGCAGTGAAAAATTCTACTCTGTCAATTATGATACACATAAGATGAAAGAGATAAGGAAGGAGAGAGAATTGATGAGTTATGCAAGACTTAGAAAGCTTAAAATGAAAGCATCACACAATTCTCCCTAAGAAAACAGAGGTTACCCTTTCAGATGACGCTACACTCCCTATGTGAAGCCTAAGTGCTCGAGTATTGTAACTGGTTAAGAAGTGAAATGTTTTAAAGTAGAATCTGGCTTTAACCAGAAAACGAGGTGTTAAAAGGAATTTAAGGAATCTAACTGTGAGGGCAGTTTGTACAACAGTGTTAAGCACTGCAAGAGCCTACTTCTAGCACTAAATATTGATCTGTGAACTGGGAAGAAGGCACGTGCTACAGGAAAACCAGCATTAACCAATCTGTATTGGGACTGCAATTCTGCAAACAAGACACTGTACAAGCTGGGCTTAAACTAACCTTAGCACTTTCAAAAAGAGTTGCATGGGACGGAGCGTCACTGCACAGCGTGAGACACAGGGCGCTGCTCCCCAGCAGGCCAGGACTCTGCCTTCCATCCCAAGTGACACATGCCAAAAGCATCCCAGGATACACACAAGTAACAGATCTTAACACTATTTGCCTGCTACTGAAAGTATATAATGTTTAAGCTGAACAGGGGGCCTGGCAGCATCCTCCTCACAGGCTTCTAAGACTTTATACATCATGCAGCATTCGGACCAAGCGGCTCATTCCTCACAAGTTTACACGGGGCTCCAAAAGCGCGGTAGCCATCTGGACAGGTAGCCATCTGGACAGACAGGGGGGTCCTGCTGAGGAAGCCCCCCATGGTTCCTGTCACACAAGACCTTCAGTGCCGTATTTTCGCAGCCTTTGCAAGATCAGAACGGGGTGTGGAAGAACCAGCGGGAAAGCTGGAGCCCTGCTAAGGCAAGGGCCTGACCTACCGTCAGACCACACACCTTACTCCACTCCTCGGCTTTCCCACTTCTCACGGCAGCCTCCAGGCTGCACAAGAAGATTTTGCGACATTTGTTGCAAGCAAACCTGAGCCCAGATCTTTCCGTCTCCCCTTCTTTGGGGATTTCAAGCTCTCGAGCAGCAGCAGCAGCGCAAAGCTACAGATGCGACTCCCCTCCTTCCCCCCGGGGAAGTACGGGCGGGAGCAGCCGCTGCCCAGGACGGCCGCGGGCTGACCGGGGCTGCTCGGGCCTGCAGCCCCAGGGCAGCTGGCCCCGCTCGAAGCCAGCCCGCCCGCCCCGGCACTCACTTGTCATAGAAAGGGTGCTCCTCCCCGAACTCTCTCAGGTGCTTCTTCTGCTTCTTGCTGAGGCTGCGGAGCAGCTCCCGCCCGCCCCGCCGCTTTCCCATGCCGGCACCGGCGCCCACACACGTGGGGCCGCTCCACCGCGCTTTACGGCACGATGGCGGCGCGCCGCTGTCGCGCTGCTGTACGGCGGGGCCGGGCGGGGGCCCGCGGCGGTACTCGCAGCCGGGCTCCCGCCGGTGATGGCGGATGTCGCGCCTTCAGCGGTGGGTTTAAGCCGCAGCCGGGAGGAGAGGCGGGTTCCCCGGACAGCGGTCGGCCGGCGTGTGGCAGGGGAGGCGGAAGCGTTCCGTGAGGGGAGCGGGGCGGGTGTTTGTGCCTGCGGGCCTCGCCGGGGAAGCCAAAATAGTGCCGGCGCGCGTTATTTTGTCCCAAAGCGTTCTCAAAAGCGACGGCGTCGCGAAAACACACCCCCTGACCTCCAGCTGCGCCTCGCCCGTGACACGTTTCCGCTGACGGGCCGAGTCACGCTGGCTCTGCGATGGCTGCGGCTGAGCGCACTGTCGGCAAACCGGGCATTTCGGTGCGCCGCTGCCCTCGCCCCTCCGCTTCTTCCTCGGGCTCCCAGCACGCAGAGCCCACCCGCGGCCTACACACCCCCCTCGCCCGTGCCGTGAACCCCCCCAGGACAGAGCAGCGGTGATCCCAGCCCCACACCGGGAGGGTGGGTGCCAGCGCAGCACAGGCCGTAACTAGGGTGGGCAGACGAGTTTCTGGAGCCCCGCCGCTTTTCGTTTTGCACCTCACTCACTGCACGATGAAGCTATTGTATGTCGTTCCCATAGTACTCTTCCTGTATACGCTGGGGGAGATGGTTAGGCAAGCACAGGGCATTTGCACAAGCTCCAATTTCTGCTCTGGAAATGGTCATTAAGTAGCTCTGAGCTTTATTCATGTGAAACTGGTTTTTTTCCAGTTCTTTCAGCGTTACAGATGAATGCAACGTTGCTTCTGATCCCTGTTTAGATCTAGAAGCAGTAATAATGTAAATGCCATCTAACCTGCCTGGAGGTGGGTCCTCTCTATGTGAACGGGAACACTGCACAGGGCGTATTCACATAGATGCTACTTGAGCAACAGCATTTCCCCGAGCCGACCTATGATCTGCAGCACTTTGCTTAAAAGCTACATGTTTTCTAGGGAGACCTCTACAGTAAGGCTAGAGGAGGAGGAAGAAGAGGCCCAACAGAGGTCCTTAAATGTTCAGGCTGCTTTAATCTAGAAGGTAAAATCAAAAGCTCCAACCTCAATCACCCTAAATTCTGGACTTTGTACCATCTCACTGCTGAGTCTTGCTGAATGTGGCTGCGAGGGTGAAGTTTAATGCTTTAGCAAAATACACAATGCCTCAGAAAGCACCTTATGTCAAATAAACTAAATTCAAACTCACTTCTTTGCTTTAGAGTTCTGTATGTTCCTCATGTCCCCATGTTTCTGTATGACCTAGCAGAAACTCCTCTGATCTGTAGTCGTGAGGTTGTAACAGAGGGCTCTGCCGCAGTCCATCAGTGCTTTCCCTCCTGCAAAGTATGCACAATAGATTCCAGCTTGGCTCCTGGAGGAACAAGTACCAGAACTAAGTGAAAGCAAAGGTAATTCCAAATAGGATGGAGACATGGAATATTTTGGGGAAAAATGGTTTAGCAACTGGTGATTGTTGCTTCTAGGTAGTCTCTCTTGAGGGCATCGGTGGATTTGCCTGAAGTGAGTAAGCACGTTAACTGCACTTTAGCCACACAGCAGCCTCCAGCAGTTACTCCTGCGTGTTGTTAGTTTGTCTGCCCATTCAAAAAAACCAGAAAAGTTGACGGACTTTACAGATAAACACTTACAGTGGGGATGGAGTTGCATTAATCCAAATCATTCTACTGACCTGGTTTACTGAGAACCCCCTGAGCAGCTCTCCGTGAGCAGCAGCCAGCTGTGGCCCAGCAGCAGCTATTTCCTTGGCAGGCTCTGTCAAAGCCAACACACCGAGTAACAACACTGACTAAAATAAACTATTTTCAACTACCAGTTTTTCTCGTGGACTAGGCAGTCATGGTCTGTAAGAGGAACAGTACTGCCAATCACTCCTACCTCTGTTAGAAGTGTGAAAAAGGATGTTTATATTACAATAATTTTTTCTTGCTGACTTCTACAGTTTGACATTGGGAGATGGCGAGAAGAGCAGAAGTCTTTGTTCAGAGATGAATCGTGAGGGCTCAGAAGTTTCTGGGGACTGAATGTGGGCACAGCTGCTAAAGTAGTGAACAGTTGGAAGCCCATGCTTTCATATGTGTTAAAATCAGAAAGGAGAAATTAAAGGAGCTTGATAGAAGTAAGGATGTAATTTGGATTTAAGTGTTGTTTGTACACCCTTTCAAAAATTCAAGCCATGATAATATTTCACGCTACTTAGTAAAGTTTCGTTCTGATTTCTGATATTGCCTTATGAATTAAAAACGCATTAAACTTGTTCTTTTATGATGATCTGAATGCCAGCACTTGCTTCTGTGATCATTTATTCATACTTCTTTTGACAGTAACAGGGAAGTTTTCTACCAGTTTACAAGATTTGGGCCTGTAGGTTAGTATCTACAATTACCCCATTTTCCTTCATTCCCGACTTCAACTTAACCATTGAAATTGATTATATTCGTGGGACTGCTGCTCCCTTTCTGCTCAACTTCCTCCTCCCCACACCTTGTGTGAGAAGGATTCTGCTGAGGTAGCATTTGGTGTTTAGGACTCAACGGTTTGTGAACTTCTTAAAACATTGTGCTATCATTCACAAACATACCTTAAAAGACGTGCGCCACTGGGAGCAGGCGTTAAACCTTGGCTTCTCTGTGGTGAGGCACAGGCAGCAAAGCAGCACTGACCTTGATATCCCATGGGGCCAGAGAGCACGTAGCCACCCGGCATGGCATGATAATCCTTTTCTTCAATCAGATCTCTCTTCCTCGGAGAACACATAGCAACAACAAAAGACATTTTTTTTATGTTTCCAACTTACAGGCTGGATGCAGTCAAGAGGAGGAGGATGTAATGGACATCCTTTCTGTTTGGTATCAGGCCATACGAGTACAGGTCAACCTCTGCAATCTGGGTTGAGTTAGACAACTGCAGGCATGCCAACACATGGGCTTGGTAACACACCTGTCAGGCTTGGGCAGTGCTTAGCACCATGACACAGGCTTGTACAGGTGGGCCCACATTAAGACAGTGTTTTCTCCTGAGAGCAGGAGCAGTGTGGTAAGAACGAATGCCACCCAGGAAGCACCAGCAGGGCTGCCTCAGGTTGGTGGGCACAAGCCCATAGCCATGACACAGGTCCCTCTTGTCACTGGGCTGGCACCTCAGCAGTAGGAGTGCAGGTAACCCCTCAGGGGGTGACTGCCTTTCCCCACAGCAGGGGCCGGTGGGTGGGTGCACGTGGTTTACAGACCGAACAAGCAGAGGGGACAGGCAAATGCAGCAGGCAGTGCTGAACCTGCTTCCCTGGAGGCTCTCTTCCCAGCTTTTCCACAGCTCTGTGCTAAATGAAACACAATTGCTAATCACTCCCTCAGCTTTAACATTTTAAACCAAGTTGCCAGCTGAACTTATGATTGTACTTCTTTAGAAATACATCACTTACACTGGAGCTTATAGTTCCTAGCATAACAACATATCTCCAGCAAGGTTCTTTTTGCAGATTTCCTGTGCACCAGCATCTTTGATTCCAGCAATAATAACGGAAAGAAAACCAAGGAAAAGAGCTCAAAATATTTGTCATCTGTTCTGCTGGCCTCATTCTGTCAGCAGTCACGATTAAACCCTGACAGCAGAAGTCAGCTGCTGCTACCTGTGTATCTTCAGCACTTTTATCTGTGTGACATGTTCCAGAGACACACGGTCTATAAAAGCCGCTTCCTTTATATTAGAGAACTCTGCTAATCTGAATGTAACAGATCCCTCATTGCTAGCTTACTGCCTTCATTCTTTTGTCTCGTTTATCAGTGCAGAGACTCACTTTTATGATTTTCTTCATCCCTCCTTTTCTACTTCTGCTTTCACCTCTAACCTTGTGAGATGCCATTTTATCATTTTAGGGTTAAATGTATTGATTACACTCTTTTCCTATCCAAATGCACAAACAGAGAGCTAAACTTTGAATTATTTTGCTGTAAGTTACTTGGGCAGTGTAAGTTACATCACAGACTGTACCCTATAGCTTATAAAGTTGAATGCTGACTTTTTTACTATGTGCTGTTTTGTGGCATATAATAAAAAAAGATATGTAATTCTTAAGATACTGTCTTGAAGGAATGTGAAGGGTAACAGGAGAGTTCATTTCTTTGTTCATCTTAGTTTACCCTTGCTTAATCTTTGCTGATGCCTTTTTCTCTGACTCCTTTCCTGGTTAACACCTGGCACCTATGCAAAGACAAGTACCTTGACATTGCCATCATGTGCTATTTGCATAAATGTAGAGAATAAAAAGAGAAGAAATACCAGTGAAAATGAAAAAGCCAACCATAACCAAATATACTGTTTGGCAGCTGCTGACTTAAAACGTAAATTTTTAGCACAAAAACACACAAACCTTTCTACTCATAAGACTACTTAACAAAACTGAAAGTGGGCACAAGCCCACGAATACCTCTGGAATTGGCCATTTCAGCAGCCCAGTTCAGTTGCAGGACTTTCAGGATGTGGCATGACTTTTGTGGTGGAAGAATGATGCTATTATCTTCTACAGGGTAGCACAATCACCCTTTGAAGCTAACTGGAGGTGGTATGCTGACCTAATGAAAGAGCAGAGCAGGCCATATTTAAGGCAACAGATTTTTAAAAATTTATCCATCTTTCTCCAGCATTAACAATGAACAAAGAGTTATTTGGGCAAATATTTTTTACTTACGTATGCAAGTTGCTTGTTTGTTTTTTTCATAAGCAAAATGAATTTAGCTAAGAACAGAACTACTTAATGCTTTTGCATTAAATATCTGTTCTCAAATAGCCATATTTAACCTGATATTCTTATTTTGCTGATGGAAACTAAGTTTAGAAACTGCTTTTCCACTTTTTCTTTTCGACTGTAAGCAGTTTCAAGCAGCATTGAAAAGAAGTCGCAATTCCTTTGATAATGAAATGGCTGATAACATTTACTGACACTGAAATTCCTTACACTGCCACTACTATAATGTATTGTTAATGTAAGAACCACTACAATGAACTTAGCATTCTTTAGAGAACTACTGAGCTTACACACTGAAAAAATATGGGATATGGGGAATAAGACAGCATTGTAAATGTAATGTCTCTTAAAATCAGTCTGTTTGGGGCCAGGAAGCATTTTAGAAAGATCCAAGGTAGACTAACCACATAAATTGCCTGAATCCATGTTTTGTCTATAGCAACGCTACCTTAAAAAACCCCAAATCCATGAACATTTATTCACAAGCATAACTAACACAGTAGATAGCTTAAGTGACAGCTTGGTAGACATGTGCGTTCCAGCTTGCACGCCAGAAGTGGAAAACTGAACATGAAAGAAGGGGATGAAGACAGCCCTAAACCTTCTGTGGACACCCAGAAAAATGTGATACATTCTTTTCAGTGTTTCAGACTAGTTCTACAGTACCTCCACACCCTGTTTTTTGAAAATGGTTTGGAGAGAGCACGTAAGACCACTTGATGGACAAGTTATTTGGACAAGTTATTAAGGGTTTGAAAGTAAAGGTATAGATTTGAATGAGACTCTAGAGGAAAGTGTGAAGAAATCTGTATTACGACTTTCTCTGCTTTTGGTTGGGTGCCAGTGTTAGGAAAGAACCGGTCAGTTTAAAATTGATCCTGTTTAAAATACTATAATTGATTTTTCTCTTAAGTAGTTACTGAACTAATCTATGTTTCTATTTTCCCTCTTGAATAATACACAACGATGTTTTGGTCTGAAAGTTTTCATCATCGCATTTTAATTTTGATGGCAAACTAAACCTTCTGCTCTTTTAATTTCTTGGCAGTATGACCACCACGGGCTAAAGCAGCTCTAGTCAGTTGCTGTACATGTTTGGAGTCTTGTTGGTGTTCCTCAGTTATGATGTCACTATGTCTCCATAATGCAGTTATTTTAACTTTCAGCAAAAGGTGAAACTTCTGTACTCTAATGGCCTAGAGAAAAAGCTCAATGAATACTTTCAGTAACTCACATAAGAAACCCCCTTATTATTTTGAACTGGAAACATAATTCTACTACTGAAGCAAAGAAAAGTTAATATTTACATGGCAGGAGGGGATGAAAGATGAGTGATAATAATGTGCTGATGTGCAAAAAACCTTGCATCAGCAGATGCAATACACTTATTGTGTGCTTTCTGATACTATCAAGTGGCAATTTATTTAAGCAGAAAGAAGAAAATCAATGTTTTTATCAGTGTTTCTTGTAATTCAACACATTCAATCAATATCATTCTATGATTCTATGATATTCTATGAAACAGCATTTCCACAGAAAAGTACTTTTTGTTAAGAGAACTAGGAATTTTGGATTGAACAGCAAGACAGTTAGCTTCCTTTTCAGGGGGACACAAAACCCCAAATCCCATAATGCTGTCCTCTTACTATACAGAAGTATGTAAAAAATTGTTACAGAAATGTTACATGCCCTATGGGCACCTCCCTGAGCACATACATTCTTTGTATTAAAAGGTTTGGGGTTTTTTCATATTCTTACTGTAAATGAAATATCCTTCTGATTCCTATACCTTAAAGACACTGGGTCAGTGGAGGTACTGAGGATATATGGGCACACAGTGGTACAGACCCATTCCCTGGCACACTGGCATGCTGTCATACATGCAGCTCCCCTGTGGGCCTCAGTGATTTATCATGGTTGGCTTATAAGTGACTGTCAGAAACGTAACTTCCACTTTACACCACACAAATGGACAAGGGCGAATACTGTTGGGTTTGGTTTTTTTTTGGTGGGGGGAACCCCACAAAACAACAAACAATGAAAAACCACCCCACCCTGAACTTGAGAAGGCCACAGCAAACTAATCAGAGGGAAATGTGACAATGAAACGTTTTAATAGGAGAAAAAAAATCTCCCCAACTTTTATGTCAGGAAATATATTTTTAAAAGCCATTTGTGCTATTTTCGTGGCTGCAAAAACATGAAAACTAAAGGAAGGGTGGCATTTCCTAATGGCGCTTGTTAGGAAAAGACATGTGTGATTCTATTCCCAAATTTCTCATTTGAAGAGACAAATACTAAACTGTGCCTGGTTTAGTGCAGTCTGATCTAAGACAACAGCAGGCTTGAAGCAGTTTTAACTACAGCTTTATATTAAACAAAGAGCAAAACCTCCTCATGTCTCAGCTTCCTGGGTAAACTACTTTCCCTTGGACATGCAGCACTTGAAGTGCTCCCTGCAGTAACAGATAGTTAAATTCCGTGGCACGTGAAATGCAAAGACTGGCAGGAAAAGCTTCTAAAGCAATAATCTTGCAGTACAGTCATATTAAACATGGCAATTAAGCTGTGGTAGTGGTATGATTAAGACTAACTGTAGAAACCAAAACTGAAGTAACATGCTCTAAAGCACTTCGATGAAATGCTGAGAATAAATTCAGATCTTTAAATACCTTGCTAAATGATGCAGAAATTACTGTTCCCAATTTTTTTTTGTACTGAAAGATATAGTCATGTGGCTGATGAACCCTGGGTATCTTGGAAATGCAGGGTAATTTAGATTGTTTTAAAAATACCTTTAATCCATAAGTAACAGGATTCTGCCACAACTGCCTTCGAGCAGAGCCTTCCTGACAACTTTTAAATGGTTAAATGGCTCAAAGAAAAGTAATATAAGTGAATGCTCTCAATTCAGTTTTAGATTATTCTACAAACCTGAAAATGTCATTAACAGCTCTTACATGATTTAACTTAAATGATATATAAGCTAAATCCAGTTGGCATCCAGTCACAAGTGTCATGCCCCAGGGCTCAGTACTGGGGCCACTCCAGTTTAGTATCTTTATCAATGATCTGGATGAGGGGATCAAGGGCACCCTCAGTAAGTGTGCGGACAACAATAAGTGAGGGTGGGTGTGATCATCCGCTTGAAGATAGGGAGCAGGCCAGGTTGGATTTATGGGCCAAGGCCATTAAATATTACTGTTTATAAATGGTATGAAGCATGGTATTTTTATTAACTTCCTCTAGAGTTTAACTAAAAATTTACTGAATGAAAACTGCTACATTAGCAGATGGAAAATGATCATCAGAGTGTTTTGCACAGTTACAGTGTTATGCAACTGCGTAACTGGAGATGAAGACAAAACTGTTGTTATGCCCTAAGAAACCCCTACATGTGAAGGGGAGGATAGAGGAAAGCAGGGAAGGATCACAATCTTAAAAGGGAAGAAGTTTCATTGAGGAAAAAATATGATGCGTGGCCTACTGAAGTAAGTAAATGGTAGTGCTAGTAAATATTGGTCTGTAATAGTCAGACTTTGCACAGGTCATTCTGCTTTTTTTTTTGGGTGGAGATGATCTGCAGTGGCAGTTAGCTATGGCTCTGTCAACATAGTTAAGGTCCAGAGATCACTTCACATGAACACCGGCTTTCCTCAACATACAAGGAGGCTGGAAGCAAGAAATTCTGTCACATTTCAATACTATATACAGCTTGAACTTGGCAGATGGCTTATGCAAAACTAAAGCATGGAAGCATGGCAAATTTGAAGAAAACATAATACAGACTTGAAAGAGGCTGCTCCTCCGAAGCACCAGCTTTATTTAACCAGGTCAGCTCACGGTTTCTTCCTTCTTGTTATATAGTGTTTGATGTGACTTTAAGAAATGCTCTTATGACCAAGTACTAGGAATGAGAGAAAGGAAAACCAGCTTGAAATTCAGGAAAGCAAACACCTTGAAGGGAGAACTAGGCCATGTATCTTCCCATAAAGGCTTTGATTAACTTCCCTTTTTTATTTTGGGGAGATATATAGTAGAAAATGTGCAGGCAGCTTCCTTTCCATCCTGAGTGATACCAGCTATATTGACTGCCTTGAAAGATCTCTCCTAAATCAGCTTTGGGCTTCTCTACAGCTAGAAAATGAAGACAATCTTCAAGCACAAGCTTGGTTTCTTGTCTTTCAGCTATTTCGCATTAGGATTGCCCATTTCTGTAAGATAATACCACTGCGCTTCTTTTCTTTCGTGATTGTATAAACATTTGTGTGCTCTTGGTAAGTGTGATCCAACATTTCTGCTTGTCTTGTCCTGTGACTCAGCTGGCTATTCCTTCTATAAATTCTTTTAATAGCAGTCAAATCAAAGCCACTCCCTTAATACTGAAGCAGATTCCTGCATCTGTGTCCTTCTTGGTAACCTAGTAAAGGCAGAAGTGCTTAACGCAATCTGAAGGTAAAGTCAATGAGAACTTTACACCTAGTATTATCTTCTCTGATTTACAGTGAACTAACCTCCAAAACAATTGAGCACTATTCTGCTATTTGTACTGGTTTTCCCCCCCTCTCAGCAAAAGCAGTGCCCAGCTAGGCTGGGCTTACCTAATAACCAACCTAGTCGGTATAGAACAAGTCCATGGCTTTCCCTGTAGCGAATTAGAGCACTTATTAATGGGCTGTTTGTCCCAACCACAACGACACTTTCTAGTATCCATCTGCTTTGCAACACGGTTCTACAAGCACTTCATTTAAGTTAAGAGATGTAAGCCTGTGGAAGTCTCAGATTTACATTGTGATCACTGTGTTCTTCTGTTAGCAAGATGTTACTAAGACTGGAAATGAGGCTACTGGAGGAGCCTAGAAAACTCTCAATATGCCCCAGTGTCCCCTAAGACTGTGGGTTCTGACTTACTACAAGTTAACATGCAAGCTGTATGTACACCTGGGATTCAGTTACTTCAAAAGAGCTATAGCAAAAAACATGTAGCAATTCCTCATCGGTACATGAAGTGAATTTTTGCAAGTATTTCAGAAGCCCTTTAGTACCAAAAGGAGATTGATAAATTTTATATATACACACACACATATATATAAATAAAAATAAATTCTACCTTCCTACAAATATATTATAGATGACCATAGTTCTAGATCAGAGTACAGTTAAACTTCTTTACTTTTTATCAATACAGTCTACATGTACTGGAGATACGACCAAGAATAACTCAATGAAACAAGAGTTCATATAATTACTTTATAAAACACCTTTTATTTAACAGTAGACTCTCTCAGTAAATTAGGTTGATACGAGCAACTAACGGAGCCAAGTACCTGGCGAGTTCATGACTTGACTTCAGTTTCTTCTACTTGAGGAAGTGTATCCCAAACCGGTTCCTGAATGTGTTCAGGTATTTTCTCTATCTTAGTCTAAAAGGAAAGCAAAGCAACCACTTATACCAACCAGTTAACATCCAGCTACCTTGCTTTATTTAGTCTGGTTTCAGATATTTATCAGATTAAAAATGCCACCTAGTGGCGTTTTCAAGCAATGCAGCCTCTTTACCGTTCAATACTCTGGAAAATGTTCCTTCTAAACTACACACATTTCCTCTGCTCACTTTCTAGTTACTGGTACTTGTATCAGGACTTACGTCTCATAACAGTCAATAATGCCAGGTGGAAACTTACCTTTTTTACTTCCATGGCAACCCCTTCAGGTAAGTTTCGTTGAACATACTCCAAGTAAACTGCAGCAGTACTGCTTGTTAGGTGTTTCAACTAAAACAGAAATAATTTATTGTGGTTTTTTATGAACTACTATTATTAATACCTCAAACAGAATTAAAAAGAATTTGCTCTAGCTTCTCTAGTTCTTGTTGTGGAACCAAATATCTTACAGGAAGGCAGCTTCCATAATATTAAAAAGAGGCAGTTGAGCTGTACACAATTCTTGATGCAAGCATAAATCAGTTATTTCACTCCAGAAGAACTGTGCCTACTGCCTGTGATCACATGCACTGATGTGATAGGTATTAATACTGCAGGTATCATATGAAATTAATTACAGGTTATGCAAGAATTACCAGCTTCTGCATACTATCAAAGTTCAAGCTTGTTATAAATTCTGCAACTCCAGAAGTCCATTCAATAATGGATTTTTCTAGTTTCTCCTGGATGGCAAAAATAGTGCTCACGGTCTGTGGGCAACTATTTGTACTGCACTCATCTCTGGGGACTTAAAGTTCCATTTTGCTAAGCACTATGCAAATACACAGTAAGATACCCAGGATGCTGGCACAAAATGCTGGCAGTAAACCTTTCTTCAAAGAAAGTCAACCACAGCTGCATTCTAAACCATACAGAAGTCTGTGTGATCAGCAATAGAGCTAGTGGTTTGTATACACTTCCTTTCTTGTACTTCCCACACACAGTTCATAGCTTCCCACATGATGCTGCATAGGGCAAAAGTATGCGTGCTCAAAAACATCAGACAAAACACCAAGAACAGAACCTTTAGAGACTGGTAACAATGATTTAGCTGCATCTTCTTCCCTCCCTGAGAAAGCTCTTATCCCACTGATTCTTGGAAACCAGAAGCATAAAACATATAAAGATAACCCTCAATTCTACCTTATTTTTTGACCGTTTTTTCAGCTGTTAAGATGATGGTCAAAATCACCTTTTAATCCACAAACTCTGTAGGCTGTACATTCAGAGTAACTTGTGTTACATTTTATGTACCTAGATCAGCTGTTTTGTGCTATTTCCTGCACTCTCCTCCCCACCCCAAGAAAATTCACTTCTGAAGTAACATAAGTTAACATCTTTGAACTGTGCATCTAGAACATTTTTTTCCCCAAATCTTTCTTACCTCCAAACACATGTAATGTGTTCTCATTTCATACTGAACTCTGTGCTTCTTGTAAATGTGTACAGATTTTAAAAGTGTAAACCGTTCTATCTTCTTTGGAGGTTTGTGTCTGAACAAAGCACACAAAAGAAATTGTTTTATATAAAGGATGCTAAGATAAATTATCTGAAAAATTATGCTGAAACCCCTGTTCTTACCTGACATTTAAAGATCTGCAAGGAAGCATTAAATACTGGTATAGTTTATGATTAACACACATGGGCATGGTTTATACTCAAATACCTGGGTATTAACCAGCATTATTTCAGGGAGGCTAGAGCACTGACAACTATACTTTGAGTACTGTCAATATTCTCCACAAAGTTAAAATGCACTGCTATGGTGGTGCTGAGTGTAGAAATGCTGCTGCTTTCTCATCACTGCGCTGCCATCTAAGAAATGTTAGTGTTATAATCTGAGAAAAAAATGTTAGATTACACCTGTTTCTTCTTTTTTAAAAAATAAGATACTTCTAAGCACAGAATCTTAATTATAGCAGATGACACAAGAAGCATCTGACAGCACAACACTATGCAGATCAGTTACTTACACTTTTTCAATAGAGATGCCAAGTTCTTCAGCTGCAAGCACTGCAAAATATTCATAGCTGTCCAACACAGCTTTATCGTGGCCTTTAACTAAAAGGGATACTCTCTTGTACAGTGTTTCTGGCTCATCTGAAATAGATACCTGCATTTTTAAAGAAAGGACAAGAGTCACCACCACTTCATGTCCCCCTTAATGCATGCACTGCATATTTTCTTAGCCTGTGTAGCCCATTTGTAAAAGAGAAAAAAAAAAAACAAAGCACACACTGTTAGCTGCTTATCTTAATCTGCAAGAGGCTGACAGCATTAGCTTGACAGTTCTCACTCCTATCACAGAAGGCAAAAGTGTGAAGAGATATCTAACTTCTGAACAATTAAGTAAAATTATCGATCAGAAAATGAAAGGGAATACCAGATAAATATAAGAAGGACAACACCAGCAAAGATAAGAATAAAACTCATTGTTAAAAACATGTCTGTGGCAGCAATATTTGTATTTTAAATACAACTGAGAATACCTCAAATTCTCAGCCTTGGCTTGGGTGTGGACAGTAACTACCACATTCTGGTCAATGACCAGAATTCTCACTTTACTAAGTCAGTTATAAGGCTACTTTAAACACCACAGTCTTCCCCAGGTGTATTATCCTTTATGTTTGTCCAGGTACAGGGTTATGACTTTCAGTTACAAATTTATGGCTTTCAGTTAAATCAATTTCTGATGGCTTGGACTCTCTGATCATCTGAGAAGCTTTGATGTGTCCAGGAAGCACTGATTTTCCCACAGCTTTACTCACAGGCAGTTTAGTACAGTAAATCCAGCATGGCAGGAAGGCTGTATCTGCACTGCGGATCTAATACTGTCTGTAAGATTTCAGCTTGCTTGCATATATTACACAGATTGAGCACGTGTTTTCTGAACTCCTAGTCAAAATCAAGCCACTCAGATTCTAAACGCAAGATATCCACCAAATGCCTTCATGAACTTCCCCCCTCATCAGCCCTGGGCTCCCAACTTCCAAGCCAGAGACAAAGGCTGGTTAAGCTGCTGCAGGTGCTGAACTGAATGCGGCCAAACAGCTGGTATTTCATAGAGTTATGGCTGCAGAGAGGGGGAGCAAAGTGACTAAAAGGCAACTGTGAGCTACAGTAATCTTGCTAAAACAAAGAAATAATTTCAAATACCAATAATCTAAATTGCTTCTCTATGGCAAATTTGATGTCATTAAGACAGGTTTAAAAAGCTGCAATAAAGGATTTCAAGTTTTTCTGTCCACCCTCCTTATTACTAAGACAATACACAAAATGCTGTTCTATAAAATACTTACCAAAGGATTAATCTTAGGCTCCTGTGTACCAACATGGGTTCCAGCCAGCCGCGCTCCCGTCAAGTCAGAGTTTCTAGAAACATGGTAATGGAGAAAGTATAAAATAAGTTGGTAAAGCTGGAATTTTTTAGGGAGTGTGGAGAAGAAGTGGAAAGAAGCCTTTTATACTTACGGAAGAAAACAGTGCTTTTGCATAATTCTGCTTGCATAATTGACAGGAAAAGCTGATCCCTGTATAAAACAAATAGGTCATGGGGTTTGTTCGTTTATTTTTCCCAAAGCAGAAAGTAGCCAGTCAATACATTTTTATTAAAAGTTAGATTTTTGCACACCAGAGCATAATACATTCCTAGGTGCTGATCTGCCAAACTAGAAAGATTGCTCTACTGGAAAGAAATTGCAGGAAAGCAGGGGCATATACATATATTTAGTATACAACAGCACCTAAAAAAAAAAAAGAACACTAATGTGTTAAGGGAATAATAGCAATAATAACACTGATGTATTAACACTAATTCATTAATAAGGGAACAATATAACAGTATGTACTTATTAGTAACAAGGCACTTGAATAGCAATCACAAAACATTTCTTTAGCAGAAAAATGTATTCTGTGTGGCATCGGTACCATTTCTGTGTATGATAATATTTTCTCTTTAGTTTTACTTTCATACTACACTATATGGGAATGGATTCAAGCTGCAACAGGGTAGGTTTATACTGGACATTAAGGAAAAATTTTTCACAGAAAGAGTAGTCAGACACTGGAATAGGCTGCCCAGGGAGGTGGTTGAGTCACCATCCCTGGAGGTGTTTAAAGGTAATTTAGATGTGGTATTGGGGGACGTGGTTTAGGGGTGAACTTTGTAGAGTAGGGTTAATGGTTGTACTCAATGATCCCAAGGGTCTTTTCCAACCTGAATGATTCTATGATTCTATATTAGTTTTGTCAAGTGAAAAGCTTAAGTAGGACTTGCTGTTGTAAAAGCAATTGAAAACAGTAACCTATAAAAGCAAAAATTCAGCATCTGAATTTAGCTGGAGATTTCCTGTTTTTCTTCCAAAAAAACTTCCTTGCCATTTTGAACACTCATTCTATTGAAAACAACATTTAAATAGAAATACTTTAAGAGATAACATCATTTTTCTGTGTTAAAAATAGAATACAAATGTTAATCAAGATTTAATGTTACTGTCTTTCATACTAGAATAATCACTCCCTTCTGAACATCATATGGATTCTAGCTTCCTTCCACTAATTCTCAATCTGGCAAAGCCATAGACTACTTGAAAGTTCTGTTGGCTCCCCTCCTCCCCCCCTGCCCATTGCTTAAGAGAAACTCAGGGCTGCAGCAGAATGCTGAAGCAAAATTAGCTACTTATTGAGCCCCTTGTTACTCTTATTTAACAGGAGTTGTGACACAGCTTTAAAAGGGAAGACAGAATACCCACACATCAGTTATGTAGGTGACTGTATACACAAAACACCAGAAAACTGTCAGTTCTGACTGTTTTCCAGGTAGTTTTCATTTAGTCGCTCATAGATATGCATAACTTAGAATATAATGCTATTAGGTCCCTAACCTTCTTCAGTATGTGTTGCATATTAATTATAGATCAGCAACGAACGAAGCTGCTTTCTGAAGTAATTCTGCCTCTTTTGCTAGTTGTCCTACAAATTCTGCATCCAATAAGGAAGACAGATGACTGCAGGAAGAAGCAGGAGTTTCCTGTTTACAAAGCTGACCTTTGTTTGGAGAGCACAGCTGAAAGCCTCCCTTCAAGGCAAGCCTTTCAAATCCAGATGTTCACAGACCGGCACTGGTGTTACATTCTGATGTGCATGACACAATAAACAACTTTAGGAGCACTGAGTATTTGCCACTATAGTCGGTGACCATTCAGAATGTTTCAAAGTTCATATTGGGAACTACTCGAGCCTTGATACCTAACATTAAAGACACACATCTGATTAAATTATTTTGACCTTTGTACCTTAATTCTCCATGTCTGAAGTCAGAATACTGCCTCCCTTTCATTCAGTGCCAATACGAAGGACACTAACATCACCACCTAACATCACTTCAGAGAGCAGACAGGCCCCTGAGCATAGAGGATGGTATTCAGTGCAGGGGGTAAACTGTGTGTGCATGGCACAGAACCTGACCCCAAATGACAAATACAAAACTCCCAACTAGAATTGTAACTAAAAGCTGTACCTGTTCTGGATTTTTTGTATGTATGCGATCTCTGCTATGTATCTTTAACTTCTAACTGCCTGACCTTATAACATATATTTATTACTTACATGCAAAGATACATGCCCTCATAGTATATTGTGCTATGTGGTTCTGGATGCAAAAATTTCAGTCTTTGTGTAATAAAGACAAATAGAACACAATGAACCAGTAGAGTTTTATCCCACATACTCAGCTCCACAGCCTTTACAGTATCTTATAACTGTGCATATTATTCCCACCACATGCCATCTCCTTTTGTTACTAATTATGCAGGTATGCATCGACTCAAAAAGTTTTGTAAAGTAAAATTAAAGGTGTTCTGGGCAAATTTTGACAAAATGATACATAGAGTACCCCAGGTAGTAAAGATGCACTCAGCAAGCAGTAAAGTACATTTTAACAGATTCCTTTATTCTCTGATTTAAATATACTTGGCATGCTCTTGCTATTGGCCACCACAGAAAGTGGAAAAGACACTCAGGTGTCAGAGAATTCCATTTCCTCTGTGAACCAAGGCCTTGCATGTAATAAAAGTACCCCTCTCCTAATGCAAAATAGCTGTCATGTTGTTTGGCTGAGAAATTCTGAAGTACTCGGGAAAAGACAGGTGCCTAAAAGGAAAACACGAGTCCAGAAGACAGCACATGCATAGGAGAGCGTTTAGGCCTTCAGAAAATGAACAGGAAGCCCCCAACGTCAAGTATTCTCATCTTGAGAGAAAGCAATCACTCTGTAGAAGTTAAAACCAACAGAAAATAACGGCAGTGTAGATAGTTTTCCTTTTTTTATGTTATAACTCCAGCATTTGAAACTTTTAAGACTAGAAAACAGGCTTGGCACGTGACCTCCACATCCAAGTCACCTGTTCTTCATCATCCCTGACACTCAAGAGTAACCGCGGCAAAAACAGGACTGCGGGAAAACGTTTTGAGGACCCGTTACGTCGACGAGGGCGGGCAGAGACACCCCGACCTTCCCGCTGCCCAAAGAAAGGCACCTGAGATCTCCCCTGCCGGAGGGAGCCCACCCAGGTGGGGCAGCCCGGCTCCGATACCGCTCGTCCCGAGGACGCGATACCGTCTTTTCCCTTTTCCTTCGGCAGCGAAGAGGCCGAAGGAAAGGAAGGGAAGGAGAACGGGGCTCACCCGGCCCCCGCCTTACGCCACAAACCCCACCTGACAGAGCCGCCGCCACAGCCACCCCGCCGCCATCTTGTCTCCGCCCCGCCGACCATGGCCGGCGGCCCGGAAGGAGAAGAACGGCCTCGGCCGTCCCCCCCACCCTCTCCCCACAGCCCAGGCGACCGCAGAGCGCCCCCGTCGCCATGGCGGAGCAAGAACCGCCCGGGATAGGCGGAGGCACTGCGGCACCGGCGGGCAGGGCC
>WTSP01015888.1:0-27336 GCA_025331215.1 Actenoides lindsayi | reverse complement strand
ATAATAATAGATAAAAATATTCCCTCTCCCCAGTCAAGTGTAAAGCCTCCCCACTGCCTTCTCACCCATAAAAATATACCGGACGTGTGTTAGACTGCACTGGTTGTATATTCAGAACATTTTCAGGTTTGTGTCCTGGCTGCCAGGCAAACGTGGGGACCACTCTGACAGCTAACACATCTCATAGTGAGGTCAATAGCAAACCTGCCACCAACTTCAGTGAGCCTAGGCTCTGAGGCATTTTTTTGTACACATATACCATAATACTACCCACCTTTCTGCTATAGTATCAGCTGAGGCTTCTGTCAGAAGTAGCTGCATACCAGCATGGCAGTTCCTAGCACTGAAAAAGTGGCTTTACCCACCAGAAGTGCACAGATTTCAGAGCAAAACAAAATGTTTTCTCTACAACATAGTATTTTAAGCTTTAGTTAAGTCTAGCAAACTGCTCTGTTTTAAAACCAGCCCTACTTTAAATTGATTGATTTATAAGGCATATATCTGTGAAAAAGTTAGGGCAGGCCAGGTCCAGGTTTTGCTCTCAGACCCACAGGTGTATTTCCCATTTCCTCACATTTAGTTGCCCTTTACATTCAAACAGATGCATACAGCACTTTCATTCAGATTTGCTGAGGCTTACTTGATCTCACTACTGTGGCTACTGGTGTATAAAAAAATATTTTGCCAGTTCCCATTAGGTAGTTGCTGGCTGAAAGCACTCGAATGCAATCAATCACTTTACATTAAAAATTACAGCGTGTGCAGGAACATGTGTGTGCACATGAGTGGAAGGATGCCTGATCATATATTTTAAAGTTACCTTTTCTTAGGAAAGAATAATGCTCATGAAGCTAAAAAAAGCAAAACCAAAACCCACCCACCTGCTCACTACCACTGTATTAAAGCAGCATTTACTCCAGTGTTGTAGGCAAATCTCTGGACATAAGCTGTAAGGCAGTTCCCAAGCTAACAAATGCAGAGTCATTTCCTGCGTGCCACCAGCCCGCTTTTCAGCTCACCCTCCTGTGTTTAGGTGCTCGCAGCTGCCTTTTGGGTTTAGAGTGTGCTTAGCCCCTGCTTCCAGTCTCACTGCTGCTTCCTGCCCCGGGCTTCCCACCCCACCTCCCTCATTCCTCCTTTCTGAAGCTTCCACCTCAATGGAAGGAGAAGGAGTGCATGGAGGAGGCACGTGGGCAGTGATGCAAGTGTCCAGTCTTCAGGAGGCATCCCTCCCCTAACCCTTCCCATCTGCCTCATTGCACTCACCTGTGGGGTATCAGATCTGGAAGGTGCTCTTCCTCCATGTGTCCCTCTATGCAAACATGTCCATACAGAAATACATTTAACACACATATACACTCAACATAAAACTATGTGAGTGATACAATCATTTGCTCTTAGGACCTCTGAGAATCTTTGGCAGTTGTTAGTTTATATCAGATCTGGGTGAGACAAATTTCCCATTAAAATCTTTCTGTAAAGGATGTGGCAGGTCAGTCATTCAGGCCCTGAAATTTTCAGAAGTGACTAATGGCTCGTGTGCTGCCAGTGTTTTAGTGTGTGGCTTGAGACACATCATAAGAGTCTAGTTTTCTGAAGAGTGGTGTCAGTGCTGTCTAATAATTAATCTCTTAGAAGAGGCAAACCCAAAATTAAGAGTAATTTTCCAAAATATAACTCTCCAACATTTCTAGAGCCTTCAAGTGGAGAAACGGAAGATCTTACTTGATGCTGAGAAGATTATAGCCCACATACTGGTGAGAACCTCAAATACATCTTGGTAAACATTCCCTATATAAGCAACATTTTCCAGAGTCTTTCATTCACTGTATAAAAGCCCACTACCAGACATCTAACATCTAAAATATACTTCCAGCCCTCCAAGACTTACTCACAAATCATCTGGTTTATGAGAGCACTCTCCAAGTATACTTCACAAAGTTTTCCATTTTGCCCTCCCAGGCAGCCTAGCAACTTCGCTGACAATAAATAATGCTGCAAAGGAAATTCTGTGTCAACTAGGAGGGTTAAAAAAAAAAAAGTACTGAAGAAAATGTGCAAAAAAAGTGCAATTTATTGCCCCTTAGCATCTGCTTTTATCTGGATCCTTTTGAGAACAAATTAACAAGTCCTGCATATCTCTGTATGTTTTTTTCTGTGAAGCATCATGGTTGTGAAGGTACGTGTTCATTCGGTCCATAATAAAAAGCATGTATGTAAGTTATACACTGGATAATGTGAGGATTATATGATGATGATACTTTTATAATATGATAAATCACTGCAAGAAAAAAAAAGAAATATTTTAGAAGCCATAAGGAGGGGTTTTTTTTTTCTTTTTGTTGTCTACAGAAAGCAGCCCAAATCCCAGTGTTTCATGTATACACTTCAGGTCATAAAAAAATCTGCTTTCAAAATGTAGATGCTCCCCATATGCTTAATGAAATCACTCTTAGAAGGTCAGTAATGACTTTATTTTTTAACATTTGTAAAATTTAATTTTAGTGTCAGAAAAAGAATGAAAGTGACCCTTATTCTAAAAAAATCTTTTTCTTTTTGTTTTTCTTGGACATACTCTGTGTATTTATGTACATAAAGTATATAAAAGTCCTTGGCAATTCAGCTGTAAATCCACTCAAATCTTTCAACTAAGTTCTCAATAAGTATAGGAAATATTATAATCTGATCTGTATTTAGGGTGCGAAAAGACAGTATTGAAAATAATTACCCCCCCAATTAAGAATGAACATATTTAAACAAACGAACAAAAAATCTCCAGTGTAGGTGATTTTTTTCTAAAAATATCTTTGCTTTAAGTTTAAAAGCTAATACTGATTTAAATTCTATTATAACCAGGATTTTACATTGAATTCAATTGTCTTAAGATAAAAGTATTATTGAAACATATAAAAGACAATACATATCTGTGTTTAAAAGTGTGGAGTATATGTGGCAGAATCACAGCTCAGAATACCTGACAAAATTAATAGAATTGTACTGAATTATGCCAGTTTAGGGTCCACATTGGAGAAGAAAGTATCGGGGGGATCTTTTACTTGATCCAGACAACAGTGACAATCAGAGAGATAACATTTCCCCAATTGCGGGGGGAGCCTTTAATCGTTTGAGGCCTGTTTATGATGTTTTGTTAACAACCGTTAGTCCTGATTGGTGTTTTTAGGCACTTAAGCCTATTTCTGTAAAACCATTAACATAGGAAATTAATATACAGTGGTAATGCCAATATAACTCAAGCAGAAAGCAATATAAAGACCGCCAAACTTATAAGATGGCTTTAAGAAATCATAATACTGGATTAAAAAAAAAAAAAATCTCCAATTCTTTCATCTGGATTCTGGGGCTTAACAGGACATTCAACTTTGAACTTTTCTGTGTTTGGGTTGGTTTTGTTTGTTTGTTTGGTTTTGGTTTTGTTTTGGTTTGTTTTTTGTAAAACTAAGTTTTAGATCTGGGGGAAGGGAGTGTTCATTCGGATTTTCCATAAAAAAAAGTGCCATCCTCAAAGCAGTCAGATCCTTCCAAGAGCATGATAATTAAGAGGGAAAATAGCACATGTTGAAAATAATTACATGTAGATACCCTGAGTCAGTTTGACTGAGTTCTGTGACAAGGCTGTTGAATATAAAATAATAGCCAGCAAATATTTCTGTTATGGAGAGGGAAATCAACCCCGCTCACAAAAAGCTTCTTAAGTGCTAAGGCTGATAGACACTCATTGGAAACCACAGCAATGTCTCCTCTCATATCAAAATCAAGAATTACTTTAGCAGCTCTAGGAAATATATGCTTCAAACTTTAGAACACAGGTGAGGTTTTTATTAAAGCAGGTAGGTTAGGAATACCATTAGAAAATTAGCCTGAGACTTTGCTACTTCAGCTTCCTAAAACATGGAGCTTTGAATGAGATTGAATCAGTTTGGTTCCACTGAAATTTTCTACTCTGGATTGGTACCTCAGGTTGATTTTTTTTCTGGAAATTTCATCTAAATGGTCCAGATGCCTACAACAGAGAGAGGCAAATTGAAAATATAACTTTTGTTTATATTAAAAATATTTTTAAAAAACCCTTTCAGTCACTCAGCTTAGTAGTTTCAGCAGGATGACTCTCTGGATCGTGTGGCTGAGACACGCCCCCACCTCACACACAGACATTTTCTCAAAATCTGCCCAAATTTGCCCAGTATATCAAGCCTTTGAAAGTGATCTCACTCGGCACACGTTTGGTGTGGACTCCTCGTTTGCATTGAGCTGCACCGGCCGTTTGCTGGGCCAGCAGCCAGGAGGCTGCACGCCTGACACTCTCCCCAGCTACCCCAGTGCCCACTCTCCGCAGCTGCATCCCCATGTGCTGCAGTTGTCAGAGGCTTCCCACCTGACTCCTAAATACAGGGAGACTTGATAATGCCTTTTCCTTAACTGCACATTCACCATCCTTCAGCCCACTGCTGTAAAGGAAGTCCTGCCTAAGAAGATCTGTCATGAGTTTAAAAGATCTCCCTGAGTGTTTCGATGGTACTTTTGCTTTGCCTGCAGCCACACTGAGAATATGCAAGGAGTAGGAGTCTTGCACATAAGCCATTTGGCTGGGATTGAAGGTGTAAGGAGGGCTCTCCTCAACCTGCTACAGCCTTGGTGGCTGTGCTCCATGGACCCTGTCATCTTGCCACTTCTTTGTTTGCCCTTGTACTAAGGGACTGTCAGTCTGTTCCCTCTAGTCCCATGCCTACTGCAAGCATATATAAATGAAAATTGGTGCTGTTTTTAAGGGAATATAAATACATTAAATACAAGGGGTTTGTATGTAATCTCCATGTGAACATATGGAAGCAGATGTTTAGGATCCTTTAAAATTGGATGTATATGGCAGGAGGACTGGAATCCTGGAAGTGTATGCCCAAAGACAGACAAGAGGTTTCTGCACAATCTCTCTCTGTGCTGGAGGGCGAACTGGCATGGCCACCAGGGAGACTGGCTAGGGAGGTCAGAGTAGCTCCTTTCTGAGTGTCCTCAGCACAATGCAGCCTTATGGGTCCAGAATAAAAAGTATATGGTAGCCCAGAACATAGGCAAACTTTATTAGAAAGGGAAATATCTTTTATTAAACCGTGTGTTAGTATTTAAAACAAGCTAAACCAACACCAAAACCAAACAACAAACAAAAACACCCAAACAAAACAAAACAAAATAGAAAGTAAAAGAAAGAAGAAAACTTTCAGGCTTACAAGAGATTCTACATGTCTGACAGAAAAGTAACAGACTTCTACTACAGGTTGGAAAGAATTTTGTTAACTTGATTATTTCAATCAATAAGATTGAGAGGAAAGAAGGGTGGTGTTTCTACCTTTCCTTACACAGTCTATGTTTTACAGAACCATGACTAAACATGATATATAACATGCTGTGCATTTAAAATACCTTTATATGGGGCTCCCACGGAACAGGGAAGCATCATGCAGCAGGGAACAGGGTATTTTTACACACATCCCAATGGCAATGACTGGCCTGGGGGGACTGACAACATCTGAGCATAGAGGTGTGTGGTTTTCATCCAGGTGGTGGCCTACAAACAGAGCAAATTGTCCCATATGAAATCAGAGAAGGGAGTTTCCAGCTACAGCATCCTTTTTTTCTCCTGCTCTACTTTTCCTTGTAATATTGAGACACCCAGAGCAGCAATAGACTCTTTACACCCAGCCGACTTCAAAAAATTTCTATCTCGGATTACCAGAGTCTGCAGAATTCAGCTGTTTTGAGAGCAGTCAGAGGTCACTGCAAATCAGCAGTCTTTGAAAAGTAACCTGTCAAGGCATCCACTTCTCATGGCTTACCACATCTATCTAAACATATCTATACACAAAATGGATGGCGTCTCCTGCTGCCCTTTCAAACAGTTTAGTGTAAGACCTCTCTGTTTTCTCAGCCTTTGTACTGCTCTGATACACAGGGCCAGCCAGCAGTTCCAGTTAGAAGAGTAGAGCAAAAAAAAGAGTAGGTAGATCTTCTTCCAGATGGCTTTGAAGAGGCATGAATCTGCTATAGAGATTCATAAGACCCCTGACAAGTAGTTAGATAAGCCAAGATTATACATTAAGGCTAAAATCACAGCATTACATCAAACACAAATATTTTTTCAATGTATTATTTGCCACAGCAGTTTGGCTGACTGGAGAATGTGAAAGTTTAAACTTAAACTAAAGAAACTCAAGGACAATGATTTCCTATTATTCCTGTTATATGCTAGTTCATCCTAACTTCATTATCCCTTGATATTCTATACACACTTAAGCATGCTCTATCTGGGAGAAAGGCAGGGTAAAAGCTCCCCCATTGTGTGAAGTAGTTAAACAGCTGCACAGCTTCCTCCCTATAATGGCTGCATTCTCTCCAGTCTGACCAGTTAACGCTAAAGCAGGAATGTCTATTTTGACACTGCATTTTGCAGGTTAGGCCTCTAACAGACTGAAATCAACAGCACTCTCCATCAACATCTTTTGAGATGGCTGTTGTTGCCATGGCTGTGGAAAGGCTAGACTAAAGTTTGTGAAATTTCCCTGCACAGGACAAGTGATTTCTTACGCTCCTGTGAGGACATTTTAAAAATAAAAAATAATTAAAAAAAAAAAAATTGTTCTGTACAAACACACATACCAGACAGTTCATTTCTATACACGTGTACTGCATAGTGCAAATACAGAGACAAATCTATGTGTTCAGACAGACAGCAGATTTTTATCTTCCAAACAACTCTCTCTGTGCAGAACTAGACACGTGATTTTTGAATATGTGGCCCTGCTAGTGACTTTGCCTGCTGGAATGACACGGTGCTGGGGCAACCCCATGTCATAACAGCTCAGTGGCTTTGAGAGAGCATTGCTTGGGTCACTCCATCCAAGCATCATGTTTCCTGTGCTCAGTTACACCAACAGGAGAAAATCCTCAGCTCAGAAACAGCGCAAATATTTTGTGAGCATCAACATCGATCAGTGAAAACAGGAACAGGGAATGTTGAGGCAGGAGGGAGGAATTTGCAGACCTCGGCACTTCCCAAACCATGGCTGCACCCGCTGCTTCGGCAAGCGGCTCGGGGAGAGCAGCAACAGCAGCAACCTCACAAGCAGTGGGAGCCTGAGAGGCCCTGCCTGCCCCCAGGTTGCCCTCGGGGAGCTTGGGGGGCAGAGGAGTCTGATGCCGCTCTGCCCCCGTGGCGAGGTGATTTCCCCGCTCCACATGAGCTGCTGCAGCCGCCGGAGAGTTCCTGCTCCAGCGGCGAGGGCAAGGGGTGAAGGGGGCTGGTTGCTTTTGCAAACACGGTTAACAAAATGTTGATATTATGCTTAGCCGTTGTCTCCTTGTCACTAGTCACTTGCAGTTATAGGTCCAGATGTTAAAAATGCCATCACGAGGTGGAGCTGATGAACTCCACTGTTATGGTCTTCATTTTCAAGGCATTCTCTAGGCTCACGGGACCATGGACGAGTATCTAGAGAGAGGAAGGGGATAACTTTCGTCTCTATATGAAGTTCAGTTCATTGCATAATTATGAGCATCTCATTTCATTCAGGGTATCCAACCTGTCCTCAAGAAGATCACAGGTTTTCCCCAGGCCCTGTGCTGTATCTGCCAGACTGGTGTGGACATCCCATTTTCTACAGGGCATTACAGATGGCCCTGGGCATCTGTGCTTCAGCAAATTAGCTGAGTTCACAGTCTTCCTCTTGTCAGCTAGCTATCACATGGTGGTGAAGTGGTTGCCTAGGGACAGCAAAACTCACAGGGAAAAACTTGGTGATTTTATTGCAAGGTACAAATAGATAAAGTGTGGTTCCTTTAGGAACTATGCCATTATATCACCTTGGATTTATAGCCTGTGCCTGAACCACAGATGAGAAAATTAGTCCACTATCAACCCACTGAAAGATGGCCATCTCCCATCATGTTACTCTGACTTAGATACTCTAAAACTTTTCTTTTTTCTTATTGATACCTTTGAAAAAATTGAGAATCCAGATTATAAGAATGAGAATAGAATGCCTCCTTTTAGGCAAGAATAGGGATTATGCACTGCTTATTACAGAGTAATTTAAAGCCACTGAAGAAATTCAGCAATTTAAAATATTTTCCCAGCACCCAAATTAGACCTGAAGCAAAAAATTCTTATTTTTGGCACTTGAGGAAGAGTGCTCTAACTCTCATTAAAGCCAGTTTTAGGTTCTTGTCTAAGAAAAATTAGTTGGAGGAAATGTATAAACAAATAAATACAAATATGTTAAGGAAAGAAATGGTCATGTTTAAAAATGATGTTTACTGGATTTTGTGACTTTATCTAAGGGATGAGTGCCTCCAGGTGAAACCTCACCAAAGGAAATCACTTCCTGGAAGAGTAGCAGAATCAAAGTTTCCCAGTAAGAATGGAGGTTCATCATGAGATGAAAATCTCCAATCTGATCAAACTCATCTACTGGACATCAGACTGGATCCACAAGTCCCTCAGTTCCTCTTTCGTCCATGCAGGCTCAAAGTGTCCCTAGAGCGCCGTGACACTCATTCCATGGCTGCCTAATATTTGTCCGAACAGTGGAAGAGTTTGGAACAGCCACCAACAGCCCAACTTACCTTCCGCAGATGAACGTTGTTTTCCCAGCTCCACTCTCAAGGACACTGGTTTACAGTGCTACTCCTCAAACACCCACTGCCATTCAGGAGACTGAGACATGGTCCTATGGACATCTGTGACAATCACTGTTTTTCTTAAATGCCACAAAGTATAAGGGACCGTACAAATATTATTCTCAAGAAATTAAATTGTTTGATATACATAGCAGTGAGAGTCCATTCACAGTGTGTGTACAGGTCCCTGAAATTATCACAGGCTACAGAGGCAACCTTCTCCCAGGTCCTGCTCCCAGACTAGGACCAATTTCATATCCAGGGGAGGCTGCCTTTAAAATGCCATCACTGACAGCCGTATTGACACTTCAGCTTTGACAGAGTTTTGATACTCTGCAGACAGGCCATTTTCATCCCAGACTAACAGCATCTTTTTGACGATTACAGAGACCCTGACAGGCTTACCACATGTGCTGCTCCACTAGGCTGTGCGGCTGATATAGGGCAATCAGTGTCAGTGTGCTCCTGTGTCAAGGTACACAAGACTATAGCAGTTTCATATCTTCAAAGACAGATTTGTTTCCCTTTGGTTTTCCATCTTCTTGCCTAATCATCCATCTGTGAGAAGGGAGATAGTATGAAGTAACAGAGTAAAACTTATGGCCTGTGTTATTCAAGAAGTCAGACTCGGTGATCTAGTGACCTCTCCTGGCCCTGAAATATGAAGTCTTTTCTGACTGGCACAATCTGTTTACTTGCTGGAGAAGCCTCGAGGCCCAGGCAATTGGTTCATTGTTCACACTATCCTGTGCTAATTGGCAATAATGAAGGTATGTGTCAGTCTCCACTGGATCATGTGTTTGAAGACAAGTTCAGAGTAATACTAGCAGTATGGATGCCATCAGTCCACAGACTCACTGTCAAAACTGAAATGAGAGACTGACTTTATGATATTTTTCCTCATTGTCAGGGAAGGTTCCTAATTTTCTGGATGAAAATTTCCTTCTGTAAATCAGTCACCTTCCATAACAAACTGAAGGTACAAATGCTCATATGTACCTATGCAAGGCTCAGCCTCAGATAAAAGCCATTAAGTTCTCTGATAGCTTATTATCAACCCCAAATTATGGATATCATGTTTTGCAGGCATTAAGTGAAGCTCAGTTGATTGCAAAGATTAAGAAATAGCGTTTCATCTGATCCTTCCTCACCCAGTTCTCCATTGCCACATTTACTCCACTCCACCAGGAGTAACTTTCTGAGAGAAGTATATGCAGCATGGAAAATTTCCTTAGCAGGATGAGAGTGGGTGCAGTGGCCAACCTTGCCCCCTCCTAGCCCTCTGTGTAAGGTTTCTGTGACCAAATATCAGTGGAATGAGGCATTTTGGCTATTCTTTATTTCATACAGGGGATATTGACAGCATGAAATTAAAGCAGAGATGCCTTCAGGCTAGCCTCCAAGTTGCATGGAGGGTTAGCTTTCTAGACGGAGCTAGAGTAACACAGGAGTGATATAAAGGAAGAAATACTAATCAGCCCGTGAATTTCGTTACAAAGTGTGCGAAACATTTCTCCCCACCCTGTATACTTTCGGTACTCTAAAGGAAAGGCCAAGAGGGGAGTAATAAAAACACCCTTGGGTACTAAGAAATTGGCCCATAAAATAACTACAGTAACAATGTCAATTATTATCTTTACAGTACAAGATAAATATAAATGGACTATATCCCCAAACTAGCAAAATATGGGGAATCAATCTCAATAAAAAGAACTGTTAGGGTAAGCTATTTGGGAAACAGATACAAGTCCTGCCTGGCTTAGAAACATTAGCCTGCCCTTCTCTGTAGTGATTAATGTCTTCTGCTGTCAGATGACACTGAACTTACAGCGAGTGAGGCTTGGAGGGAGGTATTTGTAATACCTGTCTGTAAACTCCAGAAGCATTATGACTTCTGTGAAGGATAAATGTGTAAATCTCTGTATTTCTTCTAGAAGATAGACACTGCTAAACCAGAAATTAAACATATTTACAAGACAGTGAGTTATGATAGAAACCTGACCAGGCATTTCTCAAAGTGGCTAGCATCATCTTCTGCTGACAGTGCCATACTCAGAAAGCTGATCTCCTAGCCCAGTGTGGGAAGCACAGATGTTATCACAGCACAGAAATGAAAGAATCCTGATTTTTTTTCCTAATCTTTTTCCCCTGGGACAATTAAAATGACTTTTTTTTTTCCTTTTCATTTACTTTGGAACAAGGCTAATGGGCATATTTTTTGAAGAGGAAGGTAATGGTGAGTTATGCCATAGCTGGTTTTATTGCAGATAACTCATCATTGATCTGTGCTTTCTTGGGCTGTTATGGCACCTCACTAGTCTTGTCACTCAAATGTGTCATTCCTTTACTGATTTCCCCAGCTAGACTAGCTCTCACATGCTGGCTGTAGTCTCCTTTCTGCTTGATCTGCTGTGGAGCGACTTGAAAGATGACTAGCCAGTGTGCAGCATGGGACACAAATACGCACTGGGAGACCTGTTGAAAGATGACATGAGTCACCTCATTTCTTGTTCCTTATGACACAGTGAAAAGTCCATCAGCTTCTCCTTGAGTTCACATCCCAGTTATAATTTTCTGATCACTTCAGGGTGATGCCATGGGTAAAAAATGTATGAGTGACTCATATTAAATTGAAGGCTAGGCTTTTCCTTGCAGCATTACTACATTACTAGAGAGGAAAAGAGAACACAGAGAGTTGGGGTTTTTTATTGCTTGTGGTATCCTTATTTCTCAAAACAGGAAGGTCAGCTTTTCCATAGCATCCTGCTATGCTGCTCTCTTTCAAGGAATTAAAATACTCCTAGCAATGTACTCTCTGGGCCTGTCTGGTGAGCATTTCTCTGGCTCCCAAGGTCCTTGGAACAGCAAGGTTCATTAGCCAGCATCCCAGTGCTGCATGAAAATGGTCACCACAGGCTCAGCTCAAATAGTTCACCGCCCAGTGAAGCTATTAAAAACAAAATTGTTAAATTGTATGACTAAAAAAATGCTTAAACATGTCAGATGTTCTAATTTTTCATGAGGGGAAGGAAGAATATGTTTTAAAGAATGCACATAAAGCACACAAGAAGACTTGATTTTAACCAGATGGTTTTTCAGTCTCAGGTAATTGTTATGATCAAGGCACTACATTTCTGTGGCACCTCAAGGACAATTTCTGTTACAATCAAAACCAAATTATATAGAAACAGAAGGCACTATCCGTGGCAGGTGAGATTCATAACTCTTTTGCGTCATTACTAAGATCACTAAAAGTAATGCTATGCTGACTTAAGGGAAGCATAATGATGACAATTATGATTTAAGAACATAGCCCTAATTATATTAAAATAAAATATTAATAATATCATTAATGAAGAGCCACTTCTGAAGACCAATTTTCATTCAGAACCAATTTTCCTGTTCTGGGCAAAAGTCCATCCTAATCACACTGAGAGTCAATACGTTATTCTTTGACTTGAGGCAGAGGCACATCGGTTCTTGACAGCTTCTGCAGATGCTCTGTCCTTCTGCAAAAAAGCCCTTCAGTGTTTGGACAGAGTGGTTTGCAAAAGGGTTTCATGACACAGCTATTAGGTAGAGCATGAATTCTCTCAGTGGAAAATGCAGCCGTCCTCTATAGCAATGTAGTTCTCTGTTATAAGCATGAAATGTATCTCTCTCTAACTTGATCTGGAGCAGTCAATGGCTTGAGGGAGTGCTCAGTATGTGGCAAGAGCTTTCCGTTTTCTGTGTTGTATTTTTAAAGCTCCATAGACATTTTACCACAGGGCTCTGGCACAAGAAGTGGCTTTGTGGCTTCGATGGATTTATTTCAACCACTTTCAGCAAAGCTAAACAAAGTCACCAGTGTCTCCCCCTGAGAAGAAAACTCTGATCAGACCCACACTATACTATATGCCATTTCCATGAACTAACAGTCTAGAAAAAGCAGCTACAGGGGAAAACCAATGGTTTGTGCAGACAGTGGGGTGCTGGGCAGTGCTCTCCAGAGAACCAGGTTTTGTCTGCCATGTGCTCACACACTTGGCCACACTCATAGGCAGACCACCAGATGGGGCAGACTTTGGTGCCTTTGAAACCATTCCTGTGTCCTGATGGGGATTAAGTTTATTCAGAGCACATCACCAAGTACCAGCACGTGCCGGTCACATTGCATCTCTATGTCTCAGCTCCATGGGTCACATGAAGCAACAAGGACAAGAGGTTTCTGAATTAGTTTCTCCTCTCTCCTCTCTTTGTCAGCTTTGCCCTTTCATCTTTTTTTTTTTCATTAACTTCAGGAATGTTTCACTAACATCAAGAATATTTTCTCACATGTTGCCACCTGGCCCCATCTGTGGTAACACAGTGATTGGCCTTGTCAATGTGGCCCCAGAGATGAATGTTATACACTGGAAGCCCTGTGGCTCCCAACCTCAGCCAGTCCTGAAGAGATGGCTGAATAAACCTGATCCATGGTACTAAAATGCTAACTCCATCCTGAAAGCACATTTGCTAATGCACAAACTGCTTTCCAAATCAGGCAAGCCAGGTCCTGTTCCCAGTGCACAGAGACAAAAGAGAGTTTGGAGTCTCAGGGTAGAACATTTCTATGAGAAAAACAGGGGGAATAGCACAGGCAATTCATATCTGTGACCATTTTCTCAACTATTTTGGTAACAAACCTCACACAGAATATAATCATAGTCCATATTCATAGGACTCATCCTGGAAAACAACTTTTCAAAAAAAAATACTTAGAAGTCTCTGATAAAAACAGTCTTGGAAAGTACCAGAGCTAACAGTGAGACATGGCTGTAGCACAGCTTTGTTTATTGTGTATGGGTAATAAATTATTCTTTCTACTTTGGAAGACAGATTTATTTCCTAAATATCTTAATATCCATTCAAGTCACACATCACCCCAATGTAACAAATATTTACAAGTTCAGTCACATCCCACAAGCTAGATTATATTGCTTTTATGCCTAAGCATGAACTAAAAGAGACCAAAACACTCTTATGGAAGGAAAGTTATAGGGATGCAGTGAAGATTCTGAAGCTTTGTAAGTTTACAAAGAAAGAAAAAAAGACTCAAAGTGGAAAAACATCTTGTCGATATAGTAGCCAAGTTAAACCAGATGCTGCAAGGGTAACTTATCATTAGAAATCCCAGAGGTGGTTCTATTTACCAGGGAAGGTATGGAAGGGGTAAGGGAAATTAATATTAATTGGGTTTATTTAGCTTGGCCATTGGCCACAAAGTTCAGATAAAGTGCATTTCCCAGCCAACTCTTGTATATGTAACATTTCAGCAAGTCAGATGTAACTTACTATGTGTTTTGTCACTTGAACACAAAAAAGGAAGAAGTACAATGCTGCACAAAAGAGCAGTTTCCCTGCTTCTTTTGGCCTTATTAGATGCTTTCATTGTGCAAACATACTTGTAAGAAATATTGTTGTAACAATCCTGCCATTTGCCATCCAAAATTAAAACTGCAAACATGGCACTCTGACTCCACTTCTCTGTAGCTAAAGGATCTGAGAAAAAGTAAATTCTCCAGAGATCTTAATATAGCAGAATCAAACTTCTTTTCAGTATAGTATTTATAAAACTTCCTATGACTACGGGGGGATGAAGGGTTAAAGGTGAAGTGGAATGCTATGAGCAGAGAACTGACTAGGGCTTTTTTTTGACTCATGAATTGTTGCTGGGCTTGTGAACATTTCTTGTGGTCAATCAGACAAAGATGTGCTGTCTCCCATGAGACATTCTAGAACATGAGAAAACTAGGCTAAAATCTTGACCTCTCAGCAAGGTAGATGAGACAGCAAATTTCCCGTACAGCAGAAGAATGGGATGGGAAGGGATGGGCTGGGTGCGCATGATTCCATCATCCCTGTAACTGGCAGCAGTACCCTGTCTACTGCATTAGTGCTCTCGCTAAACAAAAAAATTAGTAACTTCTTTCCCAGCCTCATGCTGTAGACTACTTACTAAGCTGTGTGCTGCCAAAAGGATACAGCTTTGTGAGGGCTGCTTGTTGCAGTTTTCAGAACATATAGAGCAGTGACTCATGCTGAAAATTTCTTCCCTTCTGTTTAAATTAGTTTCTTGTCACTTCTACAAAACAGAATTTATTTGGCACTTTTGAAAAAAAATGCAAAAATATCTCCATGGTGGTGTCTTCATTATACTGCACTGTGTGTTATCTCCTGACTTCATTTTTCCATGTCTGCTCTTGAAGCACAATGCCAGCAGGAAGCTGCATTTGTGACATAAAAGCCTTTTTAGGGGTGAAAAAGCCCCTGTGTAATAGAACAAACTGCTGGTTGTTGTCTGAGAGCACTCTTGAGAAAACCTTGGCAAGAAACTTGCTCAGAGAACAAGAGAAGAGCAGGTCAAGTTGGAGGAACATCTGAGCAGTAGTGGAATGCATGGGGTGAAGTTACAGCTCTGGCAAGCAAGGCTTCAGTGCAGAGCTGTGGTACATTCCCCCGTGACAACTTCTCTGCCTGTCACCTACTGTAAGGATCTTTTTTCCTGTGGCATTTCCTGAAAAGGAACAACCCAGATGCTACATTTACTCAGTGAATACATTTGACATTCGAAGAGTCTGGACAACATTTTCACTAGCTGCTTTTGCTCAGGCAAGGGCATTTGACTGTCAGTCCACCCCCACTCCACATGGCCTTCTGTTAGCCTGTTTGTTGATCTGACCATCAGTGCTGTTATGTTTCAGATTGTTGAAACCATGAGTCACAATTTCCTTTCAAAGAGGAGGAAAAAAAAACCCAGCAAGCTTGCTGCTCTTGTACTTGATGTGCAAGTATTAAGATGCCCTTTCCCAGGAAATAGAACTTGTGTGCAAGGGTCTTGATCCAGTTTTCAGTCAACAAGTGGCATGATAGCAAAACGTCATGGAAGCTGCCAATGCCTGGCAGCTTTGTTGGCAGCCTCAACTACCCTCTGGCTTTCAGAGATGCCTTTGGCTGAAAACAGCCCATGGGGCTGGTTTGTAAAATGTTTTCCACTCAAGGCTTGCCAACATGAAGCCACTGTTTTCAAAGCAGGAAGAGGGAAAGAAGAGGTCTAACTGTAGGTTCCTGTGCCCTTGGCTGGATATCTGTGTCCTTGGCTGGATATCTGTGTAGGCTCATGATTTTCCAAGTGGACTGAGCAAACAATGTTTCCAGATCCATTGAGACCTGTTCAGTCCCAAGAAGCCCATCTGTTAACTCAGGGATGCTGGAAGTGGCTGGAAGACAGGGGGAGATGCCTTGCTGGCGATCTGCTGGGGACAAGATGAGGGACATGGCTAGTCCAGGACAAAAGCACGGAGTGGATTATGATTAAGAATACTCCTGCTGAGGCAGGAGGCAGGGGATCTGGTGGAAATCACTGCCTGTCAGTATTTCCCACTGTAGCCGTCAGTTGTCCCAAGGTCTTCACTCAAGGGCAGTAAGCTTATAGCAGTGTCCTGCCACAATGCCACCGTAACCTCATTCCTCTGCCTACTCTGCCCTACATGCACCTCCTCAGTTGCAGTCCAGCACCCCAGTAGACAGTGCCGTCACACCAGAGGTGTGAGTCAGAACATGGCTCTTGGGCAGGTTCCTCATGTCTCAGCAGGGTCACAAGGAAGAAAGCTTGAGAGGCACCACTGATCATGAAGGGAAGGGCAGAAAAGCACAATGATCTTAGATTTGTCAGTCTAAGGGCATGAGGCACAGACTGTATCAGAATACTCATTTTACAGGCAGGCCATGGAAATGAGAAAGAGACAAGCCTGTGCTCAGTTCATGTGGAGTGAAGGGACAAGGTGAGAGCCCAGGTGAACCCAGCTTGGTCCCTTGCTGCAGCCACCAGGAATGGCATAGGAAACAGGCACTCTCTAGCCTTCCCTGCAACCAGAAAACTGCAATCTCCACTGGCATCAGCCTGGCACCTTTCACCCTTTCTGACTCCTCAGGTTCAGCAGGAAGCTTAAATACTACTTATTGAACACAGGAACTGAAACCAATTGGACTATCCATGTGCTTCCAGTTAGGCATGATTTCCTCCAAGTATCTCAGGCAACACTTGCTACAGATATACTCCATAACAGGAAAGAAAATGTCTGGAACAATATATAACCAGGAGGCAATCTGCTTCATGTTAATAATCCTAGCCTGAATTCTTCAATGGAAAAAGAGTTATTGAAAGCACAGGACTCTATAAGTTGTCTGTGACTCACACATTGCTCAGTATTTAACCCTGATATCATATCCACAAAATGAGCATGAGGAGAAGAAAAAAAAAAAAGAAAAGGAATTCTGTATCCCATCACATTCATCCAAATCTTTGCCAGCATCTCAAAAGAGGAGAGTTTAATAAACAGAGATTTAAGTTACTAGTAAATTGGCTTGGAGGAAAATAGATCTTCTGCCCTGTCTTTGGATAGTGTTCTGCAGGGTCCTGTGGCACAGTGGAGATTTCAGAGGCACTGCCTTAGGAGTTAAGAAGAGGAAAGTGGCAATCTCTTCACTGAATCTACAAATGAGTCAGTAGAAGGATTTATTACCCCACTGTATACACTGCTTGTAAGTAGTTCATCTTTCTCCTTCTGCCTGCTTATTTGTCTCTTTTACTGTCCCTAATGAAGAATCCCAATTCTATCAAGTCTGAATTACAGACACTTTGTGTTTCTATTGTTTGTTCTGCTGATCTGCCTTCTTTTCTGTCACTGTTGGTTGCTGAGATGCATCTGACCTGCTGTTGGGAGGCAATGCAGCTCCTAACTGCATTCTCCACTCCATCTGTTTTCACCAATTGGTATAACCTTACTCAGATGAGTGAGACAGCACCCATGTCAAGATGGTATTACACAGTTCAGAAGCAGAACTGTAAACTCCAGGCACTTTGGGTTTTTGCAATTAATTGAAATCTACTACCCAATTTTTCCCATGACGCTTCAGCTGTAAGTGCTAGGCATTATGTAGGCATAATTTCTTGGGCAGATAGAAACGTTCTTGCAGAAGCATTTGGTGCAGGTTTGCAGGCAAGCAGTACACTTTGGTATATGTCTGGCTCTTGAAATCTGGTACCTACAACATCTTTGCACGAAGAGAGAAAGGGGGGATCTGAAAAAGTGTGTTTCTGGAGCTTTTCTGGATGCTCAAAACTGTTCAGAGAGTTTCTGTGACAGGAGACACTTTACAGAGCCAGCAATGAACAATCTACAAGTTTCCTCAAAGTCAGCAGAAGCCCACAGGGCACAGTCTGTCCCTTCCTGGATGGCAGCTGTCTTCCTTCCCCCAGTTTTATAGTTTCTAATCTATTTCAGTCCCTTACCCTATTTTATGGTTGTGGCTGATAAATTAGTCTTGTTTTGGAAGTGTCATAGTTTAGAGAGCACACGGCTGTCAACCAGAGCCCACTGTTCTGTAGGCTTGTCCACTCCGTGACCTCATGTGCATAAAATAGAAATTAGAATTATTTTAGGACTGGAAAATGCACATGCACCCCATCAGACATTCCTTCAGAGACTTGTGTGAGATCACAGCAATTGTTTTTTCGCTCAGCATTCCACCCCCCACAGTGCTCACATGCTGTGGCCTATGTGCATATCTCCAGCACATGTGAACGCACGTGGAAATGTGACGAGGGACAGGTAATTAGCTTTTTTGGAGGGATCATTCCTTTCTCCTGAGAGCAAAACAAAAGAGGTCTGAGGACAGGAGGAGAGCAGATGTGAGCTATCAAGGAGGGAAGCTTGCAGACAGGACACAAGGGCTAACATCTGACCAGCCTGAAGCTGAGTACCTGAGAGTGGTACTTGCATCATCTGAAAACACCAAAATGCCAAAGACAACTGATGGATCAACTGAGCTTTCATTAAGAGAAAACTCTTGAAATCACATAGATTATCGGAACATCTCACTCAGACAGGATTTCTGTTGTACATGCTGTTCTGCTTTGTTTGTGCCCTGGAGCACCACAGAAACAGCTCTTCCCAGGGATTTCGGGCAAAGCTTGGGGATACAGGAGCTTGAAGGGGACGAAAGCTCACTTTGCAGGGTAAACCAAAAGTACAACTTACTGCCTCTCCAAACACACTTACCCCAAGCTGCAGTCTTGTCACACAGATGATGGTTCTGAATGATGGCCGGCACGTTTTTTCCAAGACTGTTCACCCATTCCTAATGAAAACGGTAAGTCGAGGACAGTAGTTTTCTGTATAACACGACCATTCCTTTTCCTTTTCCCCCACAGGGTTAGCGCTTGTGCTGACTGTTGAAAAATCAGTCATTAACAGCCAGGAAATGACTTTGCCATCAATCAGAATATTGCTCAGCCATGTTTCAGCTTTTTTCCCCTTTCTCTGCATAATTATTCTCATCCTCTGCTGATTACAGTTTATAATAGCTATAATTCTCTCAAAATCAATCATTACTTGACTTAACCACAGGGTTACCAGTAGAAACATAAAGGAACACAGATATCCTGGACTGTTTTTTAATTTATTCTTATTTAATAGCACAAAAGCTCTTAGGTAGATCACATTTAACCTTCATCTTGGCAGTATGAAGCAGCAATTATTTTATTTTAATTTTGTTTTAAATCATGTGGTGCCTGATTACATGGCCATTCCAGACACACCAGGTGTTTTGATGACATGTTACTAGCATGTTATTTTGACATGAAATCTCAGTGGTTGCCCTAAATTAAACCGCTGTAAAAGGACAAATATGTCTTGTTTGCCAACACAGACTCCAGCATCAAAGTAAAACCCAAGTACCTGATTTTTTTATTAGGATTATAGGTAAACAGAGTTAAATCAAAGGTTGCTTATGGTCCTGTAAAGCAAATTTTGAGTATACTAAATTAAATGCAACACTTAGTTTTAAAAATCACATTTTCCCTTGTCAGGGTGAATATTTGTAGCCTACTGCACACAATCGTGTTTTTACTACAGCTGAACAATGGGTTTCTGTTGTTACGCTTGCACCATGTGTTAACTTGACACCACTTTGCCTCCAATCATTTTCTGTCGTCCACGTATTCAGTTAGTTTCCCTTACTGATTATGTGTGTCTCTCATGCAGAAAAAGGAAAGATTTAAAAATTCAAGGAAATAATTATATGGAATAACTAAAATTGGAAGTTGGACCAAAGATCAGGCATAGAGTCTGAATTTACTTTTAAGGTAAAATAAAGCTTTAAAATATTTTTTTTTCTTTTTAATTTGAGTGGGGAAAAGTAATTTATGAGACAGTATCATTTGATAGGGAGCAGGAACTGAATCAAGTGTTTTGAGCCTCCCCTGTATACAGGTATGAAATAGAAATACACAAAGGAAGCCATTTTCCACACAGAATGTTATGATCCTACATATTCTGGCACAAAACCTCTTCAGACATTTTTTTTGTGAACTACTTACCTATCAATTTCCATGTGCAATGGCCACGTCATATGTCTCACTCCTCTTTATTTACCATCTTGTACTGAGCAGTATATTAATGTTGTTAATTTTGACCTGATGAACAAGACTTCCACATGTTTTGCTTACAAGGGAAAATCAGGGGGAAAACTCACAGTAATTAACATATAAATACATTATACACAGAAATCGTGCCCTTTGTAACTATCTGCACTAAAGAAATCAACTGCTCTGGTGTGTCAAGATAGAGTACATGCACTACTGGAGACAGGTTGCCAGTCTCAGATCTTGAATAGCAAATCTGATATTAAATAGCTAACTGTGCTGGTTCCCCTGTATCACCTCAGATTTGTTCATACACTTGGTAGGAAATTTTGGAACAAGAACTAAATGAAAGAGTTCCTTTTTTTTTGTCCACCCTTTCTTTATAATCAGATGATCTTGCATTGCACTAAAACCCCTGTCTCTTCTCAGCTGCCCTGAACATGGATGCAGCAGGAAAGTGTCTGTTAGAGATAATTTTGTCAAAAAATAACAAAAGACCACATGGCAGATAGCATGACTGCAGGCCTAGCCATCAGTAAAAAGTCACTTGAACTGCATAGCCCATCTAGTAAAATGTTTTTTCTCAGCCTCGTCCGAATTCTGGTTGGGTTGCTGAGGCTTCCTACTGACCAAAGCAGCTCTCAGTGCCAGGGAGCAGGATGGTGTCCAGTGAGCCCTGCCTCTCACAAGGAGCTCTGACACAGCCCAGGGGTGTCTCGGTCACATAAGAAATGGTTTGTAGGCTCAGGGCCCCAGGGGCCATTATTTCAAAGTCACGCAGCCATCATGTAGCCACACGAAGCACCTCCTGCCGCGTCTGTGCCTTTCAAGAAACAAAGATGTGTTGTGAACTATTGGCGATGTTAATAGCTTTCTTCCCTCTAGAGATTTGCTCCTGCTTTGGCCCCAAATATTTCAAAATAGCTGAAGCTGGCAGTAAGAGCCATGGGAAGAAAAAAGTGATGCATGTTAATTTCTGGTTTAGACATGATGAGAATTTCATTCTCTTCATTAAAATTCCCCAGTGACAATGGGATGCTCCTCTGATTCATGGACTATATCTTGCAACGCTCCTCTGTGAGAGATCATATATGCAGCCTGATGTCTTTAAAGTTTTGTTTTCCTTCCCTTCTGAATATTCCAGTTATCATTCTCCTGATATATAACATGCTTACCTTACAGTTAGATGGTTGCATGTCTGTGCAGGAATTTCAGGGCATGTTTTTAATTTCCTATAAAAAGACTGAAGTTATCACAACTGGCAGCATCGTGTTTACTTATTGTGAAATGGAAAGACATAGTGAAAGCTTTGCAGAGGAACCCGCTACTGGTGAATAGAAAAAATTCAAAAGCAAACCAGGATTCAGACTGATATGGGAGTGGGTTGTGGGGACATGGAAAAGTATTTGTGTACTCCTCAGAACAAACAAATAATCCCATCTAGTTGTCCTGAAGAGGAACAAGGACAGACAGAGGAACTCAATTGCTGGGTAACCAGATCAGTTGTTAAATGCCTATTAAAAATATCCCATCTGTGGGAAGCTATGGTGTTTTGTCACTCAGAAACAACAGCTATAGATGGTTATGCCTTTTTTGCTTAAACAAATTGTGGAAAACTTGCATTTAACATGAGCAAAAGTAAAATCATCATAACAAAGCACTGTGTGGTCTCTTCTTACCCTGCTTAATCAACTTAGACCATAGCAACTGCTTTCCAAACATACAAATAGAGCTCTTAGATATCTAGAGATAGGGGAGACAAAGACATCAAAGATTCAGAGTAATAGGCTTCAGAGATTAATGTTCTCTCCCACCCTGCAAAGAGTATTTTTATTTTGCTGTGATTTTTAAGATAAACATGGAAGACAAACATGCAGTACTTTTTCCACTGAGGAGCCATTTCAGAAGCACTGTGCTCCCTGCACCATGAAATGCACTTCTCAAAATGTGAGCAGAATGACACTGAAGCGGTGGGAAGCAAGAATTGGAAACTTGAAAATCAGGATCAGACTCATTCTCTGGTGTAAAAAGCAGCACACTGCAAGTACAACTAGATGACCTGCTGACCTTGTTTTTTTCTACTTTAACAATCTGAAACCAAGCACCATTTATCCAAGGAAAACAAGAAGACTAGAAGCCCACTGTGGTCAACTGAATGTGGAACTGACAATACCACAGAAGTGCTTAATAGCACACCAGTATAAGGGATGTGCTAAAACTCCTCAAGTGTGATGCTAGGTCAACTGACCAGAGATGGAGGGTAAATATAGATGACATAAGGACAAATCCCAAATGTATGTGAAAGAAGCTTGAGGTTGGGTGTGTACTTCCAGTGTCTGAGTACTTACCACATATTTTAAAACAGAGTACTGGATCACCAGTAGATACAGACAAGTGAGGTTCTGCTGAATGGTTCTGGTGACCATTTACGTGTTAGTTTAGAGAGAAGCACTCTCAGTCATACCCACCCTGTGTGGTGTAGTGTCAGCCCTCACCACCAGCGTTTCCCAGGTAATTGACATGACTGAAGAAACCACATTTTTCCTCAGAAATCCCCTGAAGTCTTCCAAAGAGCAGCGTGGAGACCTATATCTGGACTCTGCGTTCATTAGGGAAGAACCATGCAGCTTGCGGAGCAACGGGATGAGGTGTGAACAGTAATTTTGAACTGGTACAGAGCTGGTACACATGAATGCAATTTCATTGTTAGGTATAAGGAAGAGCAAAGCTCAGCAAATCAGGAGGTCAGTGTTGTTGCAATCACCATGCAAGATAAGTAATAATCACAGCCCCATAGTAACCTCACTGATTCTCATTGTATAGCATCATCACAAGCAGATCCCTTGAGAAGGGGAAGCCCTTTTCCCCTGCTTCTGCCTTACCAGGAGACACTGTTCACCCTAGATGAGCATGACCTATGTGACTTAGTATGAAGAATAACCAAATACACTGCTCAGTCTACCACACTCTTTCAGCACCTCCACTGTCACTGTATACTCTGCATTTTAAGAAAAATACACATCACACTGAGGTTTAAAATGCCATGTTGAATCTTGCTGTGATGAACTCCATCAGCGCTGGGAGAAAGCTGACTCTTTCAGACTTTTCAGACAGAGAAGCTATGCTGAACGCCTGTGAGGCCAAGCCCAGGAGCTTGGTTATCAGTGTACAAAGCTGTCATCATACAGAGAGGTATCACTGAATGAAGCCTGTGAAAACAGATAGAATTTCCCTAAAAGCCTTACATAAAAAAAATACAAATCAGTGGTAGCAATCACACCACATTATTCTGTAAGTCACCTATTTAAAGTCACTTCTTTTTTTTTCTAACTACCCTAGGGTGTCACATATGTTTTCAAGTCTAGCTATAGAGTGAGGGTGGTTTTGTGCCAAGTACTACAGACCACACAGAAGAAGCTGCAATTAATGGCATTTCAGTGTTCTGCATTGCTGATCTACTTAACAATCCATTTTCGAGGACGTTTTAAAAGTTGTTTAGCTGACTGCCAAAAATGAGGATCATTAAAAATAGATTCGCAGCTGTTCGGGAAAGCTGAGATATAATTTTGTCTTCATTATGCCTTATTGCAGATGTTATTGATTTAGTCTCACTGCATTTTGGTGGGCAACATCAATTCACGCTGTCTTTGACTTTGGAAACTGGGAATTCCATTTATTCTTATTTTTAGAACTCACAGTATAGAAGGAGGGAAAATAACCATGAAGTTAATTTGGGAGAGAGTCTTTTTGTGCAGCAGCACCATTGTGCAGATGATTGGAGCTGATAAGCTCATCAAATCATCCCTAAACAGTGAGCCTCATATTGCAGCAGAATACGTACAAAACATGCCCTGAAACTAGCAGGTGAATCTTATGAGAAGGGCCTGCAGACTTAGATCAAATACTACAAATCGGAGACACACGAAAAAAGAGAGGATGTGATCATACTCTATCTTCATGATATTACTGCTTTTTTTCATTAGTAATACACTATTTTCACTGGAAGCTGGTACTATTTGGAAGAATAATTTACAGTGAAATATCCCTAAACATGCAATATCATTGCCAAACACACAAGAAAGTTACTTTCTGCTCCAAGGAGCTTTCATTTAGTGAGAGTTTTCACATGCAGCTGCAGAAACTGTGTCTGTGTATATATAGCACATAGGTGTATATATATGTTTATGTGTAAGTATACGTAGGATCAAATGATGCTCTTTGTGGTGTCTGTGAAGAGTCAACTCGCTCTGTCATAATCAGCTTAACCAGGAGCAGAAGACTAAATTCCCTGGTAGTTGATAACCAGTGTAGGAAGCCTTCAAGAGTTCCTCCAACAGAAATTACATAAATAATTCCTGGAATTTTAAATCAAATGCATATGTAAAAGTGCAAAGGACAAGGAGTAAGAAGAAAAATGGTAATTATAGCATAACAATAACCACTGAATTATGCATTAAATAAACCTCTCAGTCACTCATCTCAACAAGCACTACACATACACAGTTCTGATTGTGTAACACTTTTAATGTTGCCCTTCCGGATAGAGAACAATCTGCAAATATTCTCCCTCTGACCAACCAGTTACTTTAAAATATCGTGTCTCTTAACACCCTCACACTGACTTCAGTGAGCCTTCCCACTCAGACAGACTTTAATGCTTTGTAGCCATTTTCAATGGAGTGAAAGACAACTAATGCTGCAGCCCTCTTCTTTATTGTGCTGAAGAGGACCCACACATGACCAGCGTGTGGGTTGGGAAAGCAGCTGTGGCATTGTTAGCCAGCACTCGCTTCCCACATACAGTACCACCCTGGGATGAATGAACCCACCACAGACAATTGTCACCCACGGCATTTCTAAGGAGCTCTTTGTCTGCTTCCATTGCTTAATGCAACAGGCTTCCTAGGCTAAAGTCAGTGCTGTGCACACTGCTGTGCACACCTTAGGAGTGTTCATCCCAGAAACCATGGCGTGGGGCAGTCTTGCTGCTTCCCTTGAGTACAGATCAATCTGCACCAAAGGAAAGGGACAGGCATTTTGCAGTGAAGAACACCTGGTTTTGGTAATCCCATAAAATGTCATTTTTCCCCAGAAGTGCTGAGAATGCTTAACATTTTGCAACCTTCAGAAGGCCTTTGTAAAGGGCTGGAGACTGTAAGTCCCACACTAGTATAGGCAAGCCTTCAACTATAGTGGCTCTATGCGGGTGAGTAACTGCACACAAATGCAAGTAAAGGAATTCACAGATTGTCTCACAGCATCTTAAAAAGGACCCCAAAGCGCTTTACAGACAACAATATATCTCACACCCACAGGAACGACCTCTCTACAAAAGGGCTTTACATATTGAAGCCTGAATTGGGAGCATCTCAGAAGAATAGAGAGCTGAATGATCCCTTGAGGCACTGAGCACTCTGCTATGACTGAAACTAGTAATCCAAACCCCCTGCTTTGCTAATTTAAGTCTTTATCCAACAGAGTAGAGTACACATGCTGAACTTAAAGTATAGGAGCTTTGAAGAGAAGAAGGATGATTCCTGTGCTTAGGTTTATGTGTTTTGCTACTTTGGCCTTTGGCCAGCTAGTGTGCATTAGGGGTATGTATGGCCTCAGGAGATGCTGTGAGCTGACATAACTCACTTTAGCCAAAAGAGAATTGCACTTTTCTTCCTCACTGGTCCTATTCTTGGCCATGCAATCCCATTACTTGCCATATGCTGAACTGATGCTCACCAGACTAAAACCTGAATGACAGCGGGGTAGAATGGCCATGGCCAAGGAGGAGAACAGGCAGGTAGAAATGGATAGAAAAGGAGAAAGGCCACTTGTCTTCCATAGGTCTGAATCTTTCACTGGACTTGGCCGTCGTTTGAATGGATGGTAACATGTGACTGTTGAGACATGGAGACAAGTGAACTTCAGGATCAGCACTTTCAGCATTTTTTCAACCAAACACGTGAATTCTGACCAAAACCCCACATCTTTACAGGAGAAACTCTTGTATTTCAGCCAAGGCATATAAATGTGTAACAGAGAAGGGACGTATAGAGCTATACTGTGTTTGCAAGAGCATAAATCCTTTTGAGCAGCACAGCTTGCTTCCCGGTTCTTTGTCCAGGAACCTCTCAAAGAAGGTGGACTCGGTCCTTGCTTGTTGGCTGATACATAAAGGATCAAACTGGCACTTAAAAACATGAGCTGTGATTGCCTTAACTTGTAGCTTGAGGCTGTAACAATACATCTCTGTGGCAGACTGGTGGGCTGCTGAGCTGTGTCTTCTTGGCCCTTGCTATGTGTCACCTTTTTAAGCTTCCACAGACAGCGGTAAATGGCTGTACTCATTATTCCTCACTCTGGCTTTGGCCCATTAGCACAAGTGTGTTGGCCATCCCATCCTATTATTTACTGCTTTCTTGGTTGGCCTTTCACCATTAGTCTAAGCCCGTGAACATCACCAGTGATATTGCAGCATAGGCTCTGGCCATTATTTTGAGTCCTTATTTGGTTGTTGTTTCTTGCCCCTGTCAGCTGTAAATATAAGCCTAAATATGTGGCTCTTGGGAGCTCTGTGCAAGTATTTTCCTAAGTGTTTCTGGGCACTACCTGGCATTATACAGCTGTAACACATGGTCTTTCTCTTCAGGGAAACATCTGAGGTTGTCAGACCCACCCATCTTTGTGCTCAGTTGTTATCTGATCTCTGCGGTCTCTGCTGCAATGTTCCCACACTGTTAAGCAGAGCTGCCTTCCTGCTTATTTTGCACTGATTAGCAATGTCTTGCCTTTTCTGGCTCCCAGCTTCCTATTGCTTTGCAGGTACTCTGTGTTCAAATATCCATTCAAAACTGAACCAGTTTTGAGCTTTGCTGAGGAATTCTGTGGTCCATTGTCTGAGTCATGAGAGCCAGACCTTGCCAAGGGCACTGCAGTATCTTATTCTCAGTCCTTGCCTGAGTGTCCTTCAGACAGTATCATTTGTGCTTGTAAACAGATTAAAAAATTAGTATGACTAGTAGCATGATTATTCAGGATCAGGTTCATATCCTATGATGCAGTCAAGAGGCTCCTTTTATGTTCTTTTGTTCACTCTGCACACACTGCACTGTCCCAGATCTGCTGTTCTTTGAGGAAAAACTTTTTTACAGTGAGGGTAACAGAGCAGTGGAACGTGCTGCCCAGGGCAGTTGTGGAGTCTCCTT